>JANIIA010183292.1:0-24566 GCA_027478495.1 Erythroxylum alaternifolium
TTTTTGGATAATAGAGCTTTATGGAAGTTCTATTCGTATATGATGTTTGAATGAAAATATGTTTGTTTGAAGGGAACCAAGAAAGTCGAAGGGAAGAACAAGAGGAAAGACAAACTTGATCTTGGAGTTACAAGTAAATAAGTGTGTAGTATGTTTATAGTTATTGTGATGATGAGCTAAAATATTTTCTTGTACATATACTAAATTGCTTGTCTTGAATCATTGTGAATGTGGGAAAAATATTCTGTGAATTTGATATTATGTTTACTTTGAAAGATACTGCATTTTGTATTGATGAAAAACAGAAAAACTTCAAGAAGTATGAAAATATGAATATGATATGAAATATGTAAGCATTAGAAATTTGCTTGTGTGGGTAAGAGAGATACCATTATGTTCATTACGTGCACGTTGACCTAAAGCCTTCTCTCGGCTGCCCGCTTATGGCACATGAGCTCCAAAAAATGGACTCATTCTGTTCATGATGTAAACTTCGGTTTCGCCATTCTATTTTATAGGATTCTCTCGAGTCATTATATTTGTGCATTGTATCTTGAATTGTTGAACATAAAGTACAATTGAGTGTTATGGTTTGATTATTAAATGAACATATGGTCTGATTTGTGTGATATTCTTGACTATATGAATTCTCAGAATTAAGAAATTGTGGATAATATAATTTGCAAGACTAAAATGCAATGAATATATATATATATATATATATATATATATATGCTTTAGTGTGTGTATGGCGCGTTATCACTGTCTATAAATGTATTAGCCACTGAGCTTAGCAACTCACCCCATCATTTTCCACTCTTTAGGTACAGAAAAAATAGATCATTGAACCTTGCAAACTTCGGCTAACTCCAAGAATTACTATTTCTTTTGTAACTAAGTTAGTTAAGAAACTTTTGGTACTTTAGAAGCATATCAAACATGAGCATTCATGATTGTATTTTTGTATTATACTACTGATATAGCTTTTGATATGTAATTTGAAGTTATGTACAATCTCTATTTCGTCAGAAAAATAACAGTAAGAATTGTAGAGTTTCTCTTTTGAATATATGCAGAAATTTCTTCTCTATTAAGTGTCAATTATGGTTGGGAATAAAATTGTTAGTTGTGTGATGACTTTTGGATGAGTTTTCTTTAATTAAATTGTTTTAATGGGAGTTGTGTATGTATGGTTTATGTTGTCGATTTCAGGTCTTATGATATTGTGTAAGGTGTATATAGACAGCAGGGAAAGAAAAAAGGGGAAGCAATTGTGTTCTGAATCTTCAATGAATAAATTGTATTGATCTAGGGAGAATTAGATAAAATTATCTTCATAAAAGTTGTAGCTCTTTCTTTTAGCTTTCTAAGGAAATAAAGTTTATAATTTTTAGACATCGAGATTGAAAGTTATGAAGATTAGAAGTGGGTGTGCAAAAGCTGCACTGTTCATCGAATTACACGATTGTGCAAATGCCATTTTAGTTGGAAGCTCGCGATCGTACACAAGCAGGACTGCGACTTCTGACTCTCACGCCCGTGACTCTTTGTGGTCACGGTTGTGACATTTTCAAATGCACGGCCATGACATTCTCATTTTTTAAATTTATTTGTGTATTTGTTTTTACTCGCAACCGTGACTTATGTTTATTTTATTACTCTCAACTGTGACTTATCTTCATTTTATTTATTTTATTTTTGCTATTATTTTTCAAAATTTCCCAATTTTGGTGCTTAGTCGCCACGAAATAAGAACCGAAACCCGGGGCCATCAACATTCCTCAAGACTTGGAACTCCCTTAATTTGTATAGAATGCATAGCTCATACTAGTAGTTAAACTAAAAGGATGTATCTTTCCTAATAGGTATTTAAGTTACAAAAGACTGATAGTATCAATGGAAGCCTACCTTCATAGCTCAAGAATTTGTTACACCAATAGTTGATTCTCTTCTTGATAGATTCCATAAGAGATGTACACTCATGTGATGAAAATTTCCTTGTGGGAATAGGCACCCCTAAATACTTGAAGAAAGTGAGGATTGTCTTATTCCTATAGCAATGATCCTAGTATCCATTTGAAGGTCAGTGTCAGTTGAAAGAAAAAAGTTAACTTTCGATTGAATTACAAGAAAGATCAGCTAGCTCCCTGAATCTTTCTAATAAGGAAACCAAAATTTTGATATATTCAAAATTGGCTCTGCATGGTAGTAATAAGTCGTCAATAAATGATAATTAGGTGATTTTTAACTTGTTACATCTGTAATGGTTGGGGTTATTAGAGATACTTAAGCTAATTATGGAAGTGAGCACTTTCATACCCACCACAAATAGATAAGGTGACATTAGATCACCTTGTCTTGGTACCATATTCACCTCGAAAATATTGGTTGTCTTATTCACCTCGAAAATATTGGTTGTCTCCCTATTGACCATGATTACATATGAAGCGTTAGTGATATAAGCTTGAACCCATTTGATGAACCTCAAAGGAAAACATATTGCTTGCATTGCATATATAATGAAATTCCAATTAATGAAATCATATGCCTTAGCAAAATCAACTTTGAGTATAAAACCTTTTTATGGATATATTGGAGTTGTAAACCTTGAATAATTCCTGATATAGTCGTACATTGTCACCATCCTTACACAAATGTAACTTAAATATAATTAATCAATCCACCCAAGAATTCCTTCATTTTGTTTGTAAGTAGTTTTCAGATGACCTTATAAATAACAATTCAGCAAGCAATAAGTATAAACTTTATCAATGTGTTAGCATTGCTAGTTTTGGGAACTAAACAAATGTATTTTTTATTCCATTTAGTAAGCATTCTATAGTTGTTAAAGAACTCTTTTACAACTTTGAAGACCATATCTCCAACGAAGTCCTATGTTTGCTAGTAAAACCTCCCATTAGACCCATTTAACCTAGGTGCCTTATTAGAGTGGATAAAAAACAGTGCATTTTTTATTTTGTCATCAATAATGTCCCTTTATAATTTCATCACATTGCATCAACGTAAGTGTTTTGAGTGAGCTAAATGCTTTTGGAGGCATATGAACATTTTCATTGCTTAATCCTAGCAAGTACTTGAAGTATTTATAAGCCTCTCCTTTTTTAGCTCTTTTTGATTTGTTATTATATCTCCCTCACTATTTACAAAGAAGCTATATGGTTTCGATTTCTTCTTGCCTAGATTGAATTGAAGTAATATTTTGTACATCCTTCTCCTTCCTTAAGCCATAACATCCTAGATTTTTGTCTCAAATGAGAAATACTGTGCTCTAAGGATGAGTTATACTCATTGATCATATGGGGTTCCTATTTCTTGAGGTATGGATCTTTAGGTTTTCAAAGATGCTTCCTTCTAACATTTAATCATAGCTTTTAGGTCCCTTGTTTTCTTTATCTATATAGGATCTTATTAATTCCTTTGCAAGTCTATTAGGTGAGATTTGATGAATTTTGATTTCTGTAGGCAAATGTATGCTTGTGACCTTGGCTCTAAGACCCTTAAGAATAGCTTCTTTGTACTCATGGGGAGCTAAGAGAGTACTGAAGAACATAAAAGGTGTCTTCCTTTTAAATATTCCTACATCAACATGTGCGGTGATTGATGAGTGGTCTGAGATTATTTGACTCCCAAAGTAAGCATGAATTTGATGGAATTGATGTAACCATTTAGGATTAATTGCCACCTATCCTTTTCTTTTTGTAGGTACTATTCACCTTAATGTTTGTTGTTCCAGGTGAAAAACTTCCCTGAAAATTTCAAGTTAGTAAGCCTCAAGTTTTTCGTGAAATTATATAATTAAGTTCTTTATATTGGTCCATTTCCTTCCTCTTGAAGCTTCCCCAAGTTGAGAATGGAATTAAAATCACCCAATATAGACTATGAATAAGATATTCATAAACTCATTAATTCCAATTCGCTTCATAAAAGTTATCTTTGTACTTGCCAATTAGAAGCATAAATCACTGTGACTACACTGCGATTTTGTGACTTTATACATGTAATGTTACAATGCAAAAGCTGATATGAGCAATTCCATTTGGTTGAAATCAAAATAAGGAAGGAACATATATATGCTTATGGTTCTTAAATGAAAATTTGGTGGTTTTGTCTAACTATGAAGCACATGCTTATAGTAGAATTATGGTTACTTTTGATCTTCTCCTTGATGGCAAATTGTTTATTTAGGCCATTTAAGCCTTGCACATTCCATACTAAGAACTTTTTAAGTATTATTTTTACCTAATTTTTCACTTTTTTTCTTAGCAGTTATCGTTGCATTACTTCTAGAGATGATGAAATATATGTTTTCCTATCCTAGTTTCCTTCCATAGCGGTTTCTTTTACACATTGGGATCCTTATTCTTCGTTGTCTTTCCCTCTAGTTTAAGAACTTTTGGGTGATGAAATATATGTTTTTTCCTCTAGTGTTTTTCCATGGACAATTTACCTTCATATTAATATCCATATTAATATCTCTTAATCATCATTAATATGAATCACTTTTTCACTACTACCATTAATTATTTGTGGCTCTTTGTTTGTTTTCTACTATATATAGCTTTATGAAAGTTTGTATACACATTGCGAACCTCCTTGCTTTTAAGGATCCTTATTTGTCTCTCCTTTTTTGCCTTAGGTTTTCACATGTAATTGACTATCACCACATCCTCCACCAAGTGTCCCTACTCCTCTAGCTTCATTATCCCTACCATATCCGTAAGGAAGCTATTAAAATTCACCTTAACATAGATTTTGGCAATGCAAATCCCTCTAAGCATAGTTGTTTTCTCATCCATTATTATTGCTTTTACAATGTTACTGGCCAAGTAGCTGAGTCCTTCAACTGACCAGTATTTCAAAGGCATCCAAAATTTACCCAAATAGGGACGAATTTTAATACTGATTTGTCTAGCTTAGCTCCTAGACTCCACTTCTTCATAAATACTGTTTGACCTTGTATATGCCAAGGTCCAACATCATTAATTTTATGGCCTTTCTCCTCTGATGTAAATTTAAAGATGAACAATTTATTTTTATTAACCAAAGTTTTTCCTAGTCCTAATTGACTCCAATTATTATTAGCCCATTGTTGTACTGTAGGAAATGTCGTTGTCTTTTCTAGAAAAAAATCCAACCACTAAAAAACACCATTTTTTTGCTCCCATTTGGAGCACCTCCATCAGGGGGCAACTGATTCATTTATGATCTTTTGAGGGTATCGATCTCAATTTTTCAAAGTCGATAGAATTGCCTATAACTTTTCTCCAAGTGGCTTTTAGCTCTTCCGTCTACTTAGCAGACTCCATTTTTTACTATCAGGCTCTTGTATGGCCTTCAGTCCGGTAAGGGGTGGAAATCCCATGGTGAAGTCATCACAAGTTGAAGATCTTGGCTCTCATCAGGATTTGAGTGTTATTTACAAGTAAGGATATTCATTCCGATAATAATAAAAACATAATGGAAAAGGCATGAGTTAACAAAAACTACGTGGGTAACTATTTAGGGAAAGTGTGAATCTAAAGTTAACAACGAATCAAGTTTAATGGATGGTTTAATATAGATAGTGGTAGGAGTTTCTCTTTCTACATAATGAGATTAGTTATTTGCTTATGGTGAACTAAAGAATCTGTATAGATGATAACTTTGTTTATTGCTTTCTTTATTATTGCTGTTATTTTTTAGTAGCATCATGTTTACTATAGTTCTTCCTCCCTTTCTTTTTCTTTCCTTTTTCACCTTCACTAACTTGTAGTTTATGTTGCAAAGCACCCTTAAGTGAACCTTCCTAACTCACGAGTCTTCTTTGCTCTTGAGCTTGTAAAATATTCAACATTTTTGTCAAAGTATTATTTTAAAATGGTTAAAATTCTCTAAAGTTAAAATCGTTATTTCAAATCTTTATAAAACAATCACAAAAATTTACTGAATAACTTTAGAATTAGAACATTTACCTGTAATCAATTTACCCTACAATTTTTGACTCCATTTTTTATATCTCAAAGTCCCTAATCAAATTCAGCACATGCATCTCTTTGACTCTCTCATTACTTCCATACTCTTGTTTAGTTTCTAAGTGTGATACACCCTTAAATTCTCACCATCCTTAAAAAAATAATTTTGACATCAACTTATTAAGCAAGGCGTTCGAACGAAGTTAAAAAATGAGAACACAAAATAAGAATTGAAGTTTTTGAAATAATATTTTTAGAATTAACACATATTATACACAAACTTTAGAGCTGAAAAATTTTTAATCTTGCTCATGGCATACTCGTTGCTAAAAAAAATAACAGTTGACTAACTGCTTCACCGGAAATAGAGCTTATAGTGTTAGAGCTTTCCAAAAAGGGTTCCGAAAGTTATTTTTTCAAACGAGTTCACTCCATTGGCAGACTCTTGGTCTTGGAGTAATGAAGCATTTAAATCCGCAAAACCCCTGAGCCCCTAATTTCAGAAGACAGACAATGACTGAAGCAGTAGAGAAAACTTGTCATAATATTGTTAAAACATAACTCGATCATTGCAGTAACTTCGACAAATCGCTGAAGCGTAAGCATGACACTATAACTATATGTTATACTCCGATATAGACAAAAGAAAAAAGAGAAAGAAACCCTCATTTTCTATATATCGAAATAGTTGGATAAGAACCAAAAATGCTGAACACTAATTCACCAGACTTACCATTGTGTAACGGTGGCTCGTTGCATATCCCTACTAGAATCCAAAAGACTCGCAGTTCACTTCCTCATCCAGGCATTGGAGCGTAGATATTTTCGTGATCCGAAAATTCTGAAGTTGTTCGGAAACAAACGGAAAGCTTACCGGAGAGCATTGCCCTTTGCAGATAAACCAAAGTTCTTCGGTTTAATTGTTTGATTGCTGTTCCTTGCTTGTAATATCGTTATCTTTAGTTTAATGCTCCTGCCCCATTTTCTATATTTCAGTAGTAAAATTAATTTGTTTAAATTCACTGGTGGAGTTGGAATAAAGCTTTTACAATTCGATGTCTTTTGACGATAAATATTGAGACATGAACAGGTGAAACTTGAAAGGCTTTCAATCCACTTATGATTCATCTTCTCGCTACATCATGTCATCAACATGTGAAATGAAATCCTTGAAATGTATGGATGTTCACTTCAATGAGTTTCGACAAAACTTGAGTTCCTGAAACTGGGCAGTAACTTTAGTGACTGGACTGCTCTCTCTGAAACAATTGTCGATCGAACAAACCTCCAGGAGCTTGATCTGAGCAACAATGAGATACGAGCTCTTCCTAACTACTTAACTTTGAGGAAAATCCATTGGTCATCACTCCGAAGAATGTGATGAATATGTTAAAAATAACATATCTTATATTCTGCCTACAATTTTAACACGGAACTGCATAATTCATATAACACGGACAACACAGGGTAGCGGAAAACCTGACAGCTAGTTCCGCCCTTTTTTTATTGCTTAGAACTCTTGACAAGGATCGCTTGCCATATCATTAACAATGTTTTATGCACGTGAAAAGGAAGCTGCCATGGGCTCAATTTTAGGGCTTGGTCGTGTTTAAAACAGAGACAGAGACGAAGAGACTCAAAGAAACAAAAATAGAGAAGCTAGATCGAAAAGCTCTTTGGTTCATCGTCTGTCATTTTCTTTAAACCAGAAAGCTAGTTATATATAAATACAAGACGACTTTTAAACTTACCAAGAAACTAAACAGATCTCTTAAGAAAATAAGATGTCAACGAGTCAGGTCAAGCCCGGGCTGCTCTTGGGTCGACTCGGCTTGACCCTCCGGTTGGGTAGCCAGTGGGCTGGCCCGGCTCATCCTTAATATTTTTTTAAAAAATAAAAAACGATGTCGTTTTTGTCATTTTGGCCAAACCACAAGCAGGGATGAGCTGGCCCGTGCTCAGCCTGACCTTGGTTCGTGGCCCGTTCTGGTCGAATAGTTTTAGTTCGTGGCCCGATTAACTCGAGTCAAAATAGGGCTGGGTCGGGTTGAAATTGACATTCCTATAAAAAACTAAACAAACTTTTAGAGATAATAACAAATTTATTTT
The DNA here is from genome assembly GCA_027478495.1 of Erythroxylum alaternifolium. Lineage (NCBI taxonomy): Eukaryota > Viridiplantae > Streptophyta > Magnoliopsida > Malpighiales > Erythroxylaceae > Erythroxylum > Erythroxylum alaternifolium. Next base: position 8,082 of record JANIIA010183292.1, read on the forward strand.
GGGTTTATATCTTCAACACTCCCTCTTAAAGTAAAAATCTGGATATGCCAAGTCTTGCTCTTAGTCTTCCAAAATCTTCAGCCTTTAATGTAGGTAAATACGCCTGCAATTTGATTATGAGATTTCACATACTTGAGCTGCACTTCCTTCTTGTCGATATACTCTCGTATAAAATGAAATCTTGTATCTATGTGCTTGCTCCTATCATGGAAAATATGATTTTTTTTTCTTAATGCAATTGCAGATTTGTTGTAAACACAAATCTCAATAGCTTCTTCTTGTGACATATACATCATTTTAAACAATTTTCTCAACCATACAACGTGATAAACACAAGCAGTAGCAACTACATACTGTACTTCACATATTGAAAGAGTTACGATGAGTTGCTTATTTAAACTCCAAGTAAATACTACATCTCCAAGTCTAAATAGAAAACTAGTAGTACTTCTATCATCAACATCACCTCCCCAATCACTATCATTATACTCAACCAGATTGCAATTCTTGGAAGATGAATAAAATAAGTCATAATCAAGAATTCCTTTAACATATCTCAAAATCCTTTTACCAAGTTTAAAATGAGTGATAGTTAGAGACTCCATATATGGACTAATAATTCCAACTCCATAAAGAATATCAAGTCTAAAACAAGTTGACAATTTTTCATGTTGAATTCTTTCAAAATCTCATTGCATAATTCTTTTATGAGACAAAAATGCCTTCATTAGATTGCTTCACTTCAATTCCAAAATAATAGGACATAAACCTTATATCAGTCATCTCAAATTCTATAGTCATCTCCTTTTTAAATTCATCAAATAAGGCTGAATTGTTTCCTATAAAAATAAAGTCATTAACATATAAACAAACAATTAACATTTCACCATTCTCCTTTTTCTTCACATAAAGACCATATTCATATGGACATTTTATGAACTCCTTTTTAGCAAAGTAATTATCAATGTAGTTGTACTAAGCTCTTGGTGCTTGCTTTAAACCATTTAAGGCCTTCTTCAACTTCAACATTTTATCTTTATGACCTTTGACAACATATCCAGGAGGTTGTTCAATATAAACATCCTCTTCCAAGTGCCCATTCAAAAAATACAGATTTGACATCCATTTGATAAATTTTCCATTTGTTTTGTGCAATCAATGTCATGATTAATTTGATTATTTCCAAACAAGCAACTAGAGCAAAGACTTCATCATAATCAATGCCTCGTTGTTGACTATAACCCTTATTAACCAATTGAGCTTTGAACTTCTCCACTTCTCCTCTTTCATTTTTTTTTGATTTTATAAATCCATTTGACACCAACAACATGCTTGTCTTTTGGAAAAATTTTCAATCTCCATGTATCAGTTTTGTGAATGGAATTTATTTCTTCATCCATAGCCTTTATGCTTTTTTGATCTTCTACTGCATCTTCAAAGTTTAATGGTTTTGTACCTGCAAACAGATAAAAGAGAGCATATATATTCGTTGATTTCATTAGGGTTTGAATAAATGTCTTGAAGGCTTCTCATCTTTTGAGGCCTTTTAGAGGAGCTTGAAGGGCTCAAATCATCATGAGTTGCTGTTGGAGAAGACACTCTAGGAGACATAGACCTTTCATTTTCATTTTGAATAAAATCAGCATAAAACATAGGAAGAAAGTTGTAATCTTCCTCTTGATTTTCCCAATTCTAGCAAGCATCTTCATGAAACTTGACATCTTGGCTAACAATAATCTTCTTGCTTCTAGGATTATAGAGTGTATATCCTTTAGACTTTGCATCATAGCCAATAAACACAAGCTTCTCACTTTTATCATCTAGTTTTACTCTTGTTTCATCAACAACATGAGCATACGCAACACAACCAAAAACTCTTAAATGAGAAAGAATTGGTTTTTTACCGCTTCATGCCTCTTGAGGACTAATTTTCTAAAAGCTTTTTATAGACCATCTATTACTCAACTATACAGCTGAAAATACAGCTTCTGCCTAGAATTCTTTAGGCATGTGTTTGCTCTTTAACATGCTTCTACTTATGTCAAGAATGATTGTGTTCTTCCTCTCCACAATACCATATTGTTGTGCTGACCTTGGGACTGTAAAAAATCTTCTAATTCCATGAGATTCATAGAAATCATCAAATTATTTGGAAGTGAACTCACCACCTCTATCTGTTCTCAAGGCTTTAATCAAATAGTCACTTTCATTTTCCACCAGCATTTTGAATTTTTTGAAGGTCTCAAAACTTTTAAATTTCTCCTTCAAAAAGAAACCCAAGTTTTTCGACTAAAATCATCAATAAACAACAGGAAAAACTTGTTCTTACCAGGAGAGAGAGGATTAATTGGGCCATATATATCAGCATGTACAAGTTGGAGTGACTGATGATCTTGAAAATGAATCCTTTGGAAAGTTATTTCTGAAATACTTCCTATAAATACAACCTTCACAAATATGATTTGGATGATCAATAAGATGCCAGCCATGCATCATCTTTTCTTTCACTAATTGGTTCAAACTATCAAAGTTCAAATGTCCCATTCATTGATGCTAAAGCCAAGAAAAATCAGACACACAAGCTTTCAAATACTTCGCATTATCAGTTTGAGGTTTAAGAGAAAAAATTCTATTCTTTGACATTTTAACTTTAGCAATCAACTTATCTTCACAAACTCTAATCATTAATCCACCATCATTCAATCGAATATCATAGCCTTTCTCCAAAAGTTGGCCTAAACTCAAAATGTTTGATTTGAGCGAAGATACATAATATACTTGGGAAATAAATTGATGAGATCCATTTTTAGCCAAAATCAGAATATTCCCTATCCCTTTAACATTCACATTTTTGTCGTCTCCAAAAGAAATAGTTCTTTTAAAAGATTCATTCAAATAAACAAATAAGTTTTCTTACTTGTCATGTGGCTGCTTGCACCACTGTCCAAAAACTATACTTCTTGATCTTTTTCTTCATTATATGTTAATAAGAAGGCTGATTCTTCTTCATTTTGTCCTTTTATCCAATAAGCTTTGTCTTCCTTTTCTGCTCCATTTCTACATTTGAAGGCATAATGACCATATTTTTCACAATTATAACACTGCATATTAGCTTTTTTACCACCCCTTTTGTGCCAAGTTCCTCTGCCATAACCTCTGACTGATTTGAATATTCAAAATTGTTAGAGTTTCTATTAAATCTACCTCTTCCTCTACCTTAAGAATTTCCACATCCATGACCATGAAATCTGCCTCTTCCTTTTTGAGAAAAATCCTTCTTTTTGTCATTGTCTTTTAAAGATAATTTTGAAAGAAGAACGTGATCAGATTAAGGTTCCTTCTCTGTCATCTGTTTTTCACGAGCTTGTAATGAACCTATCAACTCATCAATAGCATTGAATCTAGGTCCTTTGATTCTTCAATTGCCACATCAACATACTCAAAATTTAAATCCAAAGATTGCAAAATCTTTTCAACAACACAAGAATCTTGTAGAGTTTCTTCATATTTTCTGAGTTGGATAACAACTTATTAAACTCTAGAAAAATATGAAGAAATTGATTTTGAGCTTTTTGTCTTGAGAGACTTGAAGTCGGCTCTTAAGGTTTGACGATGTACTTTGAGCACTTTATCACTCCTTTTGAAAGAATTATGTCAAATTCCCTATGCTTCTTTGGCACTTAAAGCAGTCGATATTTTTTCAAACATGCTTTCATCCAAACCCATATGAATGAAAGTCCAAGCTTTTTGGTCTTTCTTCCGAGCTTTATGTAGAGCATCCCTTTATGCTTGTATTAAAGCATCTTCATTTTCAAGTTGGTCAAGTCCTTTCTCAACAACATCTCATCCATCTTGTGATCTAAGCAAGGCTTTCATACAAAAACACCAATTATCATAACTCTCTTTGGTGAGTTTTGGGAATTGAAAGGGAAACAAGACACCATTCATCATTGTTGAACCAAAACTGATTTATATCAATAGAAGAGAGGCACCAGCTCTTACTCCGAGATTTGGCCTCCTGCAATGGCACTGAAAAGAACAGTGGGGTAAGGCTGCTGTGGCCACAAAGAAGAAACATGAAAATTTTGTTAACCCTTTGTTTGAGAAACGACTAAAGCAGTTTGGAATTAGGGTTGTTGTAGCGTTCCTTTTTTAAGCAAAAAGATTGGTGTGTCGAAAAATTTAAGAGGCCCTAAAGTCCCCAAAATGATCAAAAGATTTCTTGTGAAGACAAAAGTTGGATTTTGTTCTCTTCGTCACTCGTTGGTTCACTTCCTTATATTAAGTGAGCTTGGTGATGGGCACTTCATCTGGTTCTAACATCTACCATCAATTTGCCTCTAAAATGTTGCCTCTATGTCAACAATCATGTGTTGGAGGACTACAAACATTGATCTTTCTTTATCTTTAAAATCTCTCTAATTTCTGAATTCTAAAAAACCCCCCTATTAACATTTTTCACCAAGTTTGCAGAGACAAGCTTTCAATTTGAAGTATCATCAAATCTATCATCTTCTAGGTTAGTTTCTTTTCTCAATTGGAAATAGTATAATGAAAAAAAACATCTTGAAGATTGGTCGCTCATGACTCTCAGTTGGTGAGGTCTCCAAATTCACAACTGTATTTTTGTGCTCTGATACCACTTTGTTAGAAAATAGAGATAGAGACGAAGAAACCCAGAGAAAAAAAAAGAGAAGCTAGAACAAAAAGCTCTTTAATTCAATGTTTGTCATTTTCATTAAAGCAGAAAACTAGTTATATAGAAATACAAGACGACTCTTAGACTTATCAAGAAACTAAACAGACCTCTTAAGAAACTAAATAGACTTCTAGAGATAATAACACATTTATTTTGGGTTTATATGTTCAACAAGTTGACCCTCCACTTTGTCACGTCCCACATCAGATAGGCAATAAGAAGGGTCCTAGCTTATAAGCATGGGCGCTACACACCCACTTGGTGCATCTTTTAGGGAGAGGATAATGGACACGTGACAAATGGTATCAGAGCCAACATATTCCTAACTTTGATGTCCCGCCAAGTGCCCCTCGGGGTGGGTGAGCCAAGGGGCCCACTTATGACTAGGGCGTCATAGGATTGGGTGGGGAAGAGTGTCACGTCCCATATTAGATAAGCAACGGGAAGGGTCGTAGCTTATAAGCGTGGGCATTGCACACCCCACCAGATGCATCTTCTGGAGAGAGGGTAATGGACACGTGATAACTTGTATAGGAACTACAGCTATGCAGAGTTTCTTAAAGAATTTTACAAGTATAAAAGACTAGTTGGTCCCCCATAAGTAAATCTTGATTTTGGTTCGTTGACGGGATCGTTTCAATGGAAAATAAAATGCGGAAGTGAAAATTTATGATACTGAAATAGAATATTGACCATTTACGAACAAGAATGGCATTTTCAATCTCTTGTTCTAGTTGGTATTAGTTAAGAAACTATTTGTGGATTTGTTCTGTAAGACTTCCCATCAATAGAACTCTAGAATATTACAATGGAAACATGTGAGCTAAAGTATCTAGAAAAAGAAAGACACATCATTGCGTCGGCTAGTTTTTGGAAAACATGAGACTTACTTTCTTTGACTTGAATCCTCAGAAAACCTAACCAAAACTTACAAAAACCCAAGTGGGCTTCCTTGCTCAAGAGCATAACCTTCCGTCAGACCTTGGAGAGACCATGAATATGAGAGAAATAATTTCCTCTTATTTAATCTGTGAAAAGTATTACAATATATATACACACTAAGTGGGTCCTATACAGCTTAATGTACGGAAATATTTATGGTGCTAATTTCTAATTACAAAAATAAAATGACTAATTACATGTGTCACGTTCTATCCTTAATATACCTCCACATGATGGAAGGTCAGGATGAGATTCCAATCTTAGATCGTAAAAGCTCGAAGGTAGAACGTGGTAAGGATTTCGTCATCAAATCCGTGAGCTGATCATTTATGGAGACATGTGAAACACGGAAGAGATTATGACAAACAAGATAGCGTACAAAGTGATAATCTAGCTCCACATGCTTCATCCGAGAGTGAAAAATAGGATTAGCACACGTGTAAGTATCACCAAGGTTGTCACAATAGACAACTGGGGTTGGAGAAGGTACAACGCGGAGCTCCAATAGTAAATTTCAAACCCATTGTAGTTCAGCAGAAGAAAAGGCAATAGCGCGATATTCTGTCTCAGTAGAAGAATGAGCAACAACCTTTTGCTTCTTACTGGACCATGAGATAGGATTGGCACCGAGAAAAATAAGATAAGCAGTAGTAGAGCATCGGTCATCTCTGTCACCCGCCTAATCAGAATCACTGAAAGCATGCAATGTTAACGGAGAATTGCGCCGTAGGATAAGTCCTATGTGGTCAGTGCCTACAAGGTAACACAGGACACGTTTAAGCAACTACAAATGCATAACAGTAGGAGCACTCATGTACTGACTGAGTCGATTGACAACAAAAGCAACATCTAGTCGAGTCAACTGCAAGTACTGGAGACTGCCAACCATAGCTCAAAATTCAGACACATTAGACATAAGAGAACCATCAATGAGGCGAGGAGGGGAACTAACATCTATGGGAGTCGAATATGGCTTGGCCTCGTTCATTTTGAAGCATTCAAGAATCTCCAAAATGTATTTATTTTGACTGAGAAAAAGATCACCGAAAAAAGGAACAACCTCAACACCTAAGAAATAGTTCAAGATACCAAGATCTTTAACAGAGAACTGAGTGCTGAGATGACTAATAAATTTCTCAACTTGCAAAGAGTTGCTCCCATTAATAATAAGATCATCAACATAAACCATAAAGTAGAGCAAAAAACTAGAGCCATAGTAAACAAAGAGACAATGATCACACTGAGACTGTCGAAAACTAACAGACACCAAATAATATCTCAATGCATCATACCAGGCACGAGGTGCCTGCTTCAACCCATAAATTGTTTTCTACAAACGACAAAGATAACTAGGATTCTCAGAACTTACAAAGCTAAGAGGCTGAGTCATATAGACCTCCTCAGTGAGTTGTCCATGCAGAAAAGCATTATTGATATCACCAACCCCTATAAATTGCAATCGACAGAATTACACGAATCGTAGAGTGTTTAGCAACAGGAGCAAACGTTTTAGAGAAATCAATACCAGGTTACTGCAAATATCCCTTAGCAACAAGGTGCGCTTTATAGCGAGCTATGGTGCCATCCGAGTTATACTTAATACAATACACCCACTTTGAACCAATAGCTTTTATGTTATCCGATAGCGGGATAAGGATCTAAGTGTGTTAGGAAAGGAGAGCTTTAAGTTCCGCAATCATGGAGGCTTTCCAGTGGGGAGAAATTAAGGCTTGTCATATGTTTTTTGGTTCATTTGTGTGAGATAGAGTGGTGGTAAGGAAAAGACGATCAACAGGCTTTGTAATATTATTTTTCAAGCGGTTAGTCATGGGGTGAGTGTTAGTCGGTGGTGTAGAGGCTAAAGAAGTGGTCACAGTATTATGTACATCATCCAAATCATTTACAAAGGAAGAATCAACATCAGTTGTAGACATGGGAACAACACTAGTAACAGCAAAAGGAACAAAACGATCCTGACCTACTGACATCACGAGTGACGTCAGCAATGGAGCCAGTGACATCAGCGATAGACCAGCTGACGTTACAGGTGAAGGTATGGCCGTGGGTGGTGGACTGATGGTGTTGAGATGGGAGGTGACGCGAGAGGAATAGTTTGATGAGGAGGCTCCCATGTAGAAAGGGTAGTTTCATTGACAGTGTTGTCAGAGGACGTAGCGGAAGCAAATGGAAAGTGATGTTCGACAAAGTCAGCATGACGCGACACATAGAGATGAGATTTGGAGACATCAAAACAAAGATAAGCACTCTGATTTTTAGCGTATCCTAAGAACACACAAGGTGATGACCTAGGTTGCGCTGATTAAGAGGACTCAAAAGAGGATAATAGAGACATCCAAATGTCCTAAGTTTATCATAGTTGGGTGTATGACCATAAAGTCGAGAAAATGGTGAGTCACTATTAAAAATAGGAGTGGGTAGTCTATTTATCAGGTAGGTAACTGCTTGAAAGGCATAAGACTAATAATTTGAAGAAGACTGGCATTGTGTAAGAGTGTGAGATCGGTTTCAACAACATGACGGTGTTGTCTCTCAGAAGTGGCATTGTGATGTGGAGTATATGGCGGAGTAAGAAGATGATTAATGTTATTGGTTTCTAAAAAGTGGCGAAGATGAAGAAATTCTTTGCCATTATCAGTATAAAAATTCTTAATACTTTTTTGAAGAACATTTTCAACAACACTTTTGAACTTTGGAAAAATAAGAGAAACATCAGATTTCTTACCCAGCGGAAATAGCCAAACATATTTAGTATAATGGTCAACAAAGATTAAATAATAAGCAAAACCATCAATACTAGTTTCAGGAGAAGGACTCTAAACATCTGAATAAATATACTCGAGAACATAGGTACTGTGAATAGATGACAACTGAAAAGGATGTTTGTGCATTTTATTGCACTTACACGAATCACAAAAGAAACTTTTGTCTAAAGAAAAAATGTAATCCTAAAGATTTAAGAATTTGACCCAAGACAGGAGAAGACGGGTGACCCAACCGGCGATGCCAGTCGGAGACTTTTATTTTGGTAAAGCTGGTATGAAGAGTCGGCTGGAAACTAGAAGATGACGACGCAAGAGACGGCCAAGGATAGTGTCCATTCTTAGTTTCCCCCACTACCAGAGGTGCCTCTGTGCTTGTGTCCTTAACAATAACACAGGATGGTGTAAATTCCACATTTACATTATTATCAGTACATAATTTTTGAACAGAAATCAGATTTTTATTTAACTGAGGAACATGTAGAACATTAGACAAATTAAGGGGTTGATGTTGAGGTGAAGGAATGGAAACAATACCAGTATGAGAGATAGGATAGGAATTAGCATCACCTAACACAACCTCGGATGAGCCATCATAAGGTTGATGAATGGATATCATCTTAAGATTGTGAGTAACATGATGAGTGGATCCAGAATCTGTTAGCCACGCGGGTGTATCAACTTTCAGTTGAGAAGTATAATTGACTTGATGAGAATTGTTTGCAGCAGACTGAGGCTGACCCTCTGAGTTGTTAGACCTCTTATCAATACCAAACATATTTCATCAATTTCCAACAACGCTTCACAGAGTGACCCTGCTTGTCACAAAACTGACACACAATAGTCTCATACTCAGAAGGTAATCCACGAACAACATGATGAAACACCTCATCATCAGACAAAACAACACCAGCAACTTAAATCTATAACCAACTCCTTAACCTTTTGCATGTAAGCAGAAAGTTTAAGAGTATCTTTTGACAAATTGGAGAGCTCATCACGAAGAGAAATAATAGTCTGGCAAGTATTAACAAAATACATAGATTTCAGAGTGCTTCATAAGTCAAAAGTATTGGTGGCATGAGTAATATAAGGCAATACTTCATTCGTAACAGTGGTAATAAGTGCAGAAAACACCAAATTATCTTGACATCTATAAAAAATAGAAGGAGTTTCAAGCATAGCAACATTAAGGTAGTGCCCAAAACCATAACCCTTCAAGATAGCAAACCAACGAAATGACCAAGAGTTGTAATTCGTAGGAGTGAGGTGAGCAGATACCTGAGACTAATTAATAACAACCAACTATTCATTGTGAAGCGACAGAGTTGCACCATCATGAGGCACACAATTGGAAGAAGAGACAGAGGTGGTCGGATTATGTTCAACCTCACCGTTCACTATCGGCCATTGTGATCAACAAGACATGAAGTGATATGTATATGGCTGGTCAGATAAAGGCTTTGAAACAATTGAATAAAATATTAATTTATCAACCAAGTGTTTGGAAGGTTAACGAAACTGATTTGAATAGCAGTATTAAAGAGTCTTTATTAATAAGATAATTGATGAAGGTCGACAAAGAAGTGGTGGAAAAAATTAGTCGGTGATGTGAAGACGAGGCCGACAAAGAAGCACTAGGATCGATTTTTGTCACTAGACAATTAGGGTTGCTCTGATACCTTATGAGAGAAATAATTTCCTCTTATTTAATCTGTGAAAATTATTACAATATATATACACACTAAGTGGGTCCCATATAGCTTAATGTACGGAAATATTTATAGCACTAATTTCTAATTACAAAAGTCAAACGAATAATTACATATGTCACATTCTATCCTTAATAATGAACATACCCCACTTAAAAAGAAAGTGGTTGCTTTGGATAGCCCAGATAAGACCACGCGGAAAATGATCAATCATCGTTGCCTTCTTTTTTTGACCATGCAAGTTCGAAGTTCGATCATATCTTTTAAACAGATCATGATGTGAGTGATCGAAAATAAACAAAATGTTGAATGATGATGTAAAAATTGTTGGAGATATAATTCAAAATTTGTTGTAGAAATCTGACTCAAAATATGTTTTAAGAAAACATTACAATAAACTCTCAAAATTAATTGATTAGTTAGCTAGTTAATTGAAGATTTTTTAGTGTTTTTAGTTAACATGAACAAATGTACATAACTTAATTTTTCACATTTTAGTTATTCATTAGCTTATAAATTGGCATTTTAATTTGTATTAGTTGTGCATTGAATAAAAAGTAATAGTCTTCTATTTCTTAAAAATCTACAAAGTTCTTTTTCCTTTATGTTTGCAGCATTAATTTCCTTTAAAATAAACATATGGTATCTGAGTAGCTTTGGAAGTTTCTTAACAACAGTAGTACAGTCAACATAGCCCAACTTTCTATGCCAATTTTTAAGAGAGACAACTATGAATATTGGATTATCAAAATGAGAACATTGTTCAAGTCACAAGAGTTATGGGACTTGGTGGAATATGACTGTAATAACTAGGCTAAAAGAAAGCAAGAAAAAAAATTAAAGGCTATATTCTTCATACAACAAGTTGTAGATGACTGCATTTTCTCAAAAATTGTAGCAACCTCAATAATAAATGAGGCATGGACAACTCTGCAGCTTGCATTCCACAGTCGTCACAGTAAAGTTGCAGACACTTTTTCAGGAATTTGAAAACCTAAATATGAAGAACAATGAATCAGTGCAGAAATTCATGTTACAAGTAGCAACCATTATCAACCAAATTAGGTCCTATGATAATGTTGTCTTAGAAAATAATGTTGTAAGTAAAGTACTTTAGCTTCAAAATTTGAACGTGTGGTTGAAGTTATTGAGGAGTCCAGGAATATGTTAACTTATTCCATGGATGAGTTGATGGGTTCATTGCAGTCCCATGAAGTAAGAATTTACATAATAGGAAAAAAAGAATGAGAAAAAGGCATTCTAAGTAATAGGAGAAAGTTCAAAGGAGCCGAAAAAAGCTATAGGACGTGGAAAAGGCATAAGAGGATTTCAAGGAAGAAGTTACAGTAGAACAACAACAATAAGGGCAACATCTAATGTCAACATTGCAAAAAATATGGACATATGAAAGCTGATCGTTGGTTTAAAGATAAACAAGCAAATTTTGTAAAAGAAGCAGATGAAGAGAGCAAGTTGTTCATGGCACACTTTGACACAGTAAACACACAAAGTGAAGTGTGGTTTATCGATAGTAAGTGCTCCAATCATATGACCAGCAAGAAGGTGATATTCAAAGAGCTCAAAATATTTGATAAGACTCAAAAGAGGATGGTGAAATTGGAAGATGATCAAGAAGTACAAGTGGAAGGAAAAGGATCAGTGGCTATCAAAACTAGCTAAGGTAGAACCAAATTCTTATAAAATGTTCAATTTGTTCCTAGAACATAATGTGCTAAGGGTTGGACAACTTTTGGCTAGTGGATATTCAGTAATGTTTGATGATAGGGCATGTGTCTTTAAAAATAAACAATTGTTAAGGGTATTGATGACCAAAAACATAATGTTCCCACTAGACATCTCTGTTATGGATGATTTCACCTTAGTTGTGGAAGAAAAATATGAGTTCAAACTTTGGCACCTTCGGTACAAATATCTGAATGTAAAGGCATTACAGTTGTTGGAAAGAAAAGGTATGGTTCATGATTTACCAAAAATTAAAACTTTTGATTTATGTGAAGTTTGCATTTATCGCAAGAAAACTAAGAAGTTGTTCCATACTGGAAAATTTTAGATAACCTTAACATGTCTTGCCCTAGTTTATGTAGACCTCTATGGCCCTATGAATATGCAGTCATTTGGAGGAAGTTATTACTTTTTCCTATTCGCTGATAATTTCAGCATAATGTGTTGGGTATATTTTTTGAAATCCAAATCAGAAACCTTTTAAAATTTTAAAAAATTCATAGTATTGGTGGAAAAGAAAAGTGGAAAATGCATAAAGGTGTTTTATGTGGATAGAGGAGGCGAATTTTCATCTAAGGAGTTTAATCATTTTTGTGAAGAATATGGAATTCAAAAGGAGTTGATTGCACCATACACTCCAAAGCATAACAGAGCAATGGAAAACAAAAATAGAACGATGGTAGAGATGTCAAGAAGTCTCTCAAAAAGGAAAGGTCTTTCAAACCATTATTGGGCAAAAGTTGTAGCATTAGCAGTATACTTGTTAAATTTCTCTCCTATAAAAGTTGTCCAAAATATTACTCCATTTAAAGCAGGGAAAGGATCCCAGCTGATTGTAAATCATTTAAAAATTTTTGGTTGTATTGTTGTTTTAGTTAATGTTGAAAATCGCCAAAAATTAGATGAGAAATCAGTTAAATGTATTTTAGTGAGTTATTGCACTAAGTCGAAAGTATATAAATTATATAGCCCTGTAATTGGCAAGATAATTGTTAGTAAAAATGTAATGTTTAATAAGGCAGCAAGCTAGAATTGGAGAAGCAGTAATAGCAAAAAGGAAGATCAACATCAATATTCCTTGATGGAAGAGACAAATTTAACCTAAATTCCTGCAACTTCACTAAATAAAATTCTAACAACTTTGCCAAATTTAACTCCTTCTCAATGCAGCCCAATAACAACACCAAATGCAACTTCTAATGCTAGCAGCTCAAGCTTATCCTTTAAAGAGACTCGGCTAAGGAAATTCATATCATTAATAGAGATTTATGAATTAGAGGAGTTTGCATTAATTGTTCTAGATCTTATAACATATAAGGAGGTAGTAGAAAAAGAAGAGTGGAGGCAAGCCATGAGAGAAGAGCTCATGCCCATTAAAAGGAACTCAACTTAGAAGCTAGCAAAATCTGCTAAATGAAAAGAAACCAATTGTTGTGAATTGGATATTCAAGACAAAATTTCATGTAGATGGTAGTATCCAAGATTACAAGGCTCGACAGGTCATGAAAGGGTATTCTTAACAATAAGGGATCGATTATAAGGAGACATTTTCTCTTATAACTTGATTCAAAACTATAAGACCTTTTTTGGGGTTGACCACTCAACTTAAATGGAAGGTGTATCTGCTTGATGTAAGCTTGACATTTCTGAATGGAGAATTTGAAGAAGAAGTCTATATTACAAAACTAGAAAGCTTTGTGATTCATGGTAAAAAAGAAAAGGTGTACATGTTAAAGAAGGCTTTTTATGGCTTAAAGCAAGCCTCAAGAGCATGATACAACAAAATGGTTATGTGAAAAGTGCAAGTGAGCCCACTCTTTATCTAAAGAAGCAAGATAAAGTTGCTTTCTTAATAGTGTGCGTATATATTAATGATATAATTTATATGGATTCAGATTTAGCACTTGTAGAAGAATTCAAATACAACATGATGGGCACCTTCAAAATAACAAACCTAGGATTGTTGCATTATTTCCTTGGATTAGATATTTTGCAAAATAAAGATGGGATGTTTGTTTCTCAAAAGAATTATATAGCTGATTTATTAAAAAAATTCAACATGTCGAATTGCAATATGGTGGCTAATTTAATGAACAAGAATCAAAAATTGATGGAAGAAGATGGAGTTGAAGCTGTAAATGAAAGACATTTTAGAAGCTTCATTAATGGATTGACATATTAAACTAACATAAGGCCAAACATATCATTCTCAGTTGGTGGTAATGTCAAGATTCATGAGTAGTCCATCAAAATGACATTAACGAACAGCAAAAAGGAATTTAAGGTACAATGCAAGGACTTTGAATTATAGAATCTGGTACACTCATATAAGAGATTTTAGATTGATTGGCTTTATCAATCGTGGTTGGGCTACCTCATCATATGATAAAAGAAGTACTTCTGGGAATGTATTTGGACTTGATTTAGGTGCAGTCACATAGTGCTTTACGAAACAACCAATGAAAACATTATCAATAGTAGAGGCAGAGTATGTTGCTGCCACTACAACAACATGTCAATACATTTGGCTTAAAAGAATGATGTGCAATTTGCAACAAATGCAAGAGAAGGGAAATGAACTTTATTGTGTTAATAAATCAACAATTGTAATAGCAAGGAATCCATTCTGTCACATATTGAGCTGAGATTTCATTTTATTAGGGAATTGGTGGCCAAAGGAGAAATCGTTATAAAGTTCTATCACATTGATATCCAATCTGCAGATATCTTCACTAAACTTTGTGAAATCAAAGACATGCTTTTCTTTGATCCTTGCTTAGACTTTGTGATTTTGAATCAAGGGTGAGTGTTGGAGATATGATTCAAAATTTATTGCAAAAACTATGATTTAAAATCTATTGTAGAATAATACTACATCAAATTCTCAAAATTAGTTGATTAATTAACCAGTTATTGAAGATTTTTTAATATTTTTAATTAATATAAATTACTTCCAATAGCTTAATTTTCTACATTTAGTTATTTATTAGCCTATAAATTGGCATTTCGATTTGTATAAGCTACACATTGCACAAAAAGTATTAATCTACTATTTCTTCAAATTCTGTAGAATTCTTGTTTCCCTCCTTTATTTTTGCAGTAGTAGTAATTTCCTTTTAAACAAACATTAATAAGCCTCTACGATGATCAATATGATCACAACCACATCTTTTAACTCGTTTCACCCACATTTCCTAAGCAGCAATCTTATTCCTGCCATGGATTTTAGTTTTTAACTTAAAATGTCCACTAGAGATCTACTTACCCTACTTTTGAACTAGTTTATTAGTAATTTACTTTTACAATATCTTAATCTTGTAAAATATTATCTTGTGCATAGAGGTGCCGAGAAAGGACTTGCATAATTTTGATGACCTTTGATTCTAAATGGAGCCTGATTACTCGAGTCACAGTCCTTATCCTGAGCCATGATTTCTCTCTTTTTTAACTTCGGAGCTCTATACATACTTTTACAATTTTTTGCACTATGAAAACCTCCAAAATAAGTTGAGAGAAAACCAACCAGCACCACTTGATTTGGTATTTAGATCCACAGTTTCAGATCTCATATTGTATCTTTTTTAAATTTAAGCCTACAATAAATTTGGTGAAAGTTGAATAAATGTGTATAAATTTAGCTTTGTTAGAAGTTAGGTTTAATTCAAACTTTCAACAATTTAGTTGTTAGGTTGTTACCTTAAAATAAGCTAGGAGATTCACTAGTTGTTAGTCTTCCTATTTCCTACATGAATTAGTTAGAGTAGTTAGAATTCGTAGTTGATACGTTATTAGTGTTTAGTTCAAATTGTAACTCTTGTAAGCCTATTTAAGAGGCTCTATTTCTCGTAAATAAAGCAAGGGGTTGATTAGCAAAATCACTTTCTTCTATTTCTAAAGTTGTTCAGTTCTATAATATTTCTCCAACAAAGTGGTATCAGAGCTAGTTGTCTTAGAATTGGACATACCATTCTGCCTGTTTGCAAATAATGGCAGCAACTTCAAGCTCTCTCAGTGTCTCACAACCACAGATACCAATTTTCAAAGGTGACTCCTATGAGTTTTGGAGTATAAAGATGAAGACACCATTTAGATCTCAGGATCTTTGGGATCTCGTGGAAACAGGTGTTGCATAATCCAGCGATGATGAGACTCTTCTAAAAGACAATCAAAAACGTGATGCAAAAGTCCTCTTTTTCATCCAACAAGTAGTGGCTGATTCAATATTCTCCATAATAGCTACTACCACGTCGACCAAACAAGCTTGGTCGATCTTGAAAACTGAATATTAAGGATCAACAAAGGTAATTACTATCAAGCTTCAATCTCTTTGACAAGATGTTGAAACTTCATGTATGAAAGGCAATGAATCAGTCCAAGAATATCTAGCAAAAGTCTCTTCCATTGTAAGTCAAATACGTTTATACGGTGAGAAAATCATGGATGAAACTATTGTAGCTAAAGTGTTAAGAAGCTCTTAAATTTGATTATGTAGTAGTTATAATTGAGGAATTTAAAGATTTTTTGTAACATCTCGTTTCCAGAGAACGGGTCGGACCAAAGAAACGGGTCCAGATGTGGTAAATTACCACATCTCATGCTCATGCAGTTG
>JANIIA010183807.1:0-24547 GCA_027478495.1 Erythroxylum alaternifolium
GTGGAAGCTTTTCATACTCCTTTCAGGCACTGAAGTAGTCATTCCCTTCTTAGAAGACTGTTCCCTATTCTTCCTCTTTCTGCTCACTTCATTCTTTATGTTCTCAAGCTTCTCGGCCTGAAGTGCAGCATCTACCAACTGTTGGTAGTCGCAGAAATTGTGGATCAAAACTTTCTCCTTGATCCCCAAATGAAGACCTCCTTCAAACTTGCTGCACTTATCCTCTTTATTAGCCACAATGTTTGCTGCATACCGAGAGAGCTGAGTAAACTTCAGTTCATACTCACTCACACTCATATCCCTCTGTGTGAGGTTTAGAAACTCCCTGGCCTTCTTTTGCATGTACACCCTTGAGAAATACTTCTTCCTAAATACCTCCATAAAATCCTTCCATGACAACACTAGAGGCACAATCTGACTGTGGGGTACTGATTCCCACCAATACAGTGCATCCCCTTGCAACAGACTAACTGTATAATCCAACTTCTCCTCATCTGAACACTTAATTTGATTTAGGACCCTTTCTATCCTCTTAAGCCATGCTTCAGCCTCTTCGGGATCTATAGTCCCCTTGAAGTCTATAGCTCCATACTTGCGGAGCTTATCATACTGCCCACTCCTGTCTACTGAAGCTGGGATTTGAACTTGAGATCTTTATCCCATGGCATATGAAAAAGCCTGAGCAAAGGCTTGAAAGAAGCACGGATCCATGGGACTTGCTTGAGGCATAGGGGGAGGCGATGGAGGCTCCTCATATTGTACACTTGGTACCTCAGGATTTGGGGCAGAGTGTGTCCCCACATTTTGTGAGGCATTGGACTCATCCGTGCTCCCTTGGCGAGAGCTGGATCGAGTCAGTGCTCCTCGAGTCCTTCTTCTAGGTGGCATAATTCACTCCTGATATATGAAACCATAGAAATCCTTAACTTTGGCACAACAGTCTCATAGAGTGCAAAATAGTTCAAATCATACAGAATAATCTCAATGCATGAACACAATTCAAATCCATGCACGTAATAATCCACTAAAAATCCATGCATGCAATAATCCATGTAAAATGCATGCAGACAAACTTCATATCTCTTCCTTCCCAACTTATACTTCGGATGCTTCAAAACTTGGTTCTAAACCTAAACTTCAATCTATTCTCTCTCTTACAATGGACATCTGTCTTAAAAATTGCCTATGTAAGATCGTAATACCAGCGCTCTGATACCACACCTGTTAAACCCCGCTTTCGGAGCCTAACTCAGATTTGATTGCATGCTCTGATACCACATCTGTTACTTTCATTACGTAAGTTATCTTTCAGAGATAACACCTTGATCCATTCCTACCCTTCAATCTGAATCCTTTAATCATCAGCGTGATTGAGTCCTCACTTCACACATATACTTGCTTCAGGGCTATTGGTAAAACTTCTCTCGAAGGTCGTCTTTATCCTCTGAAGGGTATTATTTTTATCGTCTCATTGTCTGCGTCTTACTTTCGGCTTTCCTTCGTCTCATTTCTATCGTCTCATTTCTGTCTATTTCGAAGTCTGTGAACAGTAACACAGACGATAGTCTGTGAACAGTAACACAGATGATATCTTACAAACTTCATAACTTTCTCTAGCGTAATTGGTTTAGGGTATTCTTTATACGATTGGAAAGAGAATTTCAAACTCCATAACTTCCATGAAGACCTCGAAGATCGATTCTATCTCCTAATCAACATTGGCACAAAAGAACAAGCCCTCCATACCTCTCCCAAAAGTCCACTTTACCCTTGGTACTTAAGCTATATACCGAAAATACCCTCAATTTCCTCTCAATGCATTTATTCCATAATCTATTATGCTTAAGTAAATAGAAAAATTTTTTCGGGGGGCCGACAATTAGTTTGGGATTTTTTACTAAATGAGACGCTTTAAGTGGCTTTTTTTGTACTTCTACTTTTAAAGAACATTAAATGTAGCTACTAATGTTAGTTTCTATTTCTTTTTTTGTGAAAAATAAAGAGAAAAGACAAAAAAACGCAAAAAACAAAAGACAAAAAAACGCAAAAAACAAAAGACAAAAAAAGAGAAAAAAAGAAAAGAATAAGATATAGTACCAACAATAAGCGTGGAATGCTTGGTTATATCCATTTCCATGTCTCATAAATAATTGTTTCCCTTTGCATATTTAGTATTCTATAAGTGCTTATGATGAGCCCTTAAACTCCAATTTACATACCTTAAACCCTAGGGCCATTACAACCCTCAACAAAGTCCTTTCGATCTATTTGTGGACATAATCACTGTGGAGAAGAATTGGTGTTCTTGCAGGCCTATGGTAGTGTACTTTCCTATAGGGAGTCTTAAGTGAAACATTAACCTTAAACACTTGAGTGAAATGAGTGAATTTTGTGATGAAGATCCATTTTGAGTCTATGCTTCCCTATGATCGATAGTTTCATAACTTGAGTCTGTTTGTGTATGCCGATGAAAATTAGTTATGATGTATGTAGTAATTAGATATTCGAGTGGCCGAAGTTTGAAAGATTGCATGCTCTTAATCCTTATGATGATGAATTGAGAGTGGGTTGGTTGTGTTTCATTTTGCTCGAGGACAAGCAATGGTTTAAGTGTGGGGAAGTTTATAAGTATGTTTTTAGGTTATATTTTTAGTGTGTTTTCTATAGGGAGATTTAAGTGCGTCTTTGTGTGTTTTAGTTGTAGTCTATTTGATCTTTAATATCTTTTTTTGATGTTTGAAGTATTTACTTATTTCTTTACATTAACTAGTCTTTCAGGGTAGTTTTGGAGCTTATTTTATAAGATAGATTGATGCACTTTATTTATAAAAGTGAACAGGTATTAGATATGCAGCTGTGCATTCAGTACACATGATTTAATGGCACCATTGGGCAGACTTAGAGAATTCAGTTGCGAATGAAATCTAGAGATGAAGGATAGGGTGTGAGGAGGTTGCAGTTCAAATTTCAAGTCAATCGGAGGTCTGGGGATGAAGTTATGGCCAATAAGTGCATCGTGCAACTACAAAAAGAATACCTCTTTGTAAATCAAAATTTGGTCGTTGTTTTACCTTCATTTTGGTGCTTACAAGAACAAAGTA
The DNA here is from genome assembly GCA_027478495.1 of Erythroxylum alaternifolium. Taxonomy (NCBI): domain Eukaryota; kingdom Viridiplantae; phylum Streptophyta; class Magnoliopsida; order Malpighiales; family Erythroxylaceae; genus Erythroxylum; species Erythroxylum alaternifolium. Next base: position 3,102 of record JANIIA010183807.1, read on the forward strand.
CAAAGTACTGTCATCAATGCAATTGTTTTCACCTTTCCTATTTCTTTTCTATCATTCTATATATTTGTTTAGCACCCCACTCTCGCAAGACACATACCTCACATCCTGAGTGATGTTCGAGAACATACCTCATAAGGGTGGCATATTAGCACAGCCAGTCAGTAAAATCTCGTTACAAATTTTTTTCAACACACATATGCGAAAATCAATAATCAAATTAGGCCCATTCTTTTCTTTAATAACATCAAAATCACATTCATTATTATTACACTCAAGATTAATCTCATTTACAAACCTTTCCACTGTGGAAAGTTGTTACAAAACAGAAATATTCAAATATACATGTTACAATAATTATTGAAGACTCAATTTGATATAAAAATAAGAAAATACTAATGCAAACACGAATTGATCCTGACCTCTTTCTCTTACTTGAATGCAGTGACTATACTCCAATTTGTCTAACTAGAGTGACTCTTCTAAGCCTGAAAAATATTTCAAATTTTGGGTGAGTTTTATAAACTTAATGAGTGACCATCCTTGATGGCTCACTCGATTATATAACACATACAATTCATATAATCACATAATTCACATCATTTTGTTAAAAATCATTTATCACCGCATATCACTTGGTCATTCATTTCACATGTCACATTCAACAGATATCATATTCAGAATACATTTTAGTCAGTCAAACACACGTATTATATGTATATATAGTGCTTATGAGACTCACTTTCTTTTATTATTGTTGTGACTAAGTGCCTTTTTATTGGCCCATATCTCTTGTGATTACGGAGCTGTATTAGATAATGGCCTATATCCCTTAGTGGATACCAGGTACATTCAAAACTGAGGCTGAGGCTCTGATCACAGTCTGAGCTTTATGATCCCTTTTTTTCACTGGCGACTCTAGTCATAACTACCTTTATATTTCATGCATTCATTTAATGGAATGCATTAATCACATATGATCAATCAATTACTTTCACATATCATCGAACCTTAGTCTGGCATTCAACACTTAAGTTGAAAATCACTTTTTCATTTATATGCATATTCATATTCTTCTTCGGAACTAGATCCGGGAATTAATAGTCAAGTTATGTATCACATATTTCATTAAGGAGCACTTCAATGTTTTCATATATTTCAAATTCCTTAGAGATTCAATGTCCGGAACCAGAACAATCACATTCACATTGCATCCTTATTCAATATATGATATAACAAAAACAATCAGTAAGTAAAACCATCTAGGTCGACTCACAGTACACTCCAAATTAGCATTAGCGTTCATGATCCTAAAGTATCTGGATGTGGACGTTCAATCCTATGTATCAACATCATACAAAACGCATCTACACATATTATTAATTGCACAATTGTAAAAGTGTCTATTAATACACATAGATGTATACGAAATATGTACAATGCATATTCAATGGCATTGTCGGGTATTTTTCTTGGATTCAAGTCACATCATCCATCATATATCAAAACATGCTAAAATATAAATAACTATCAAATATACATGTTACAACAATTATTGAAGACTCAATTCGATATAAAAATAAGAAAACACTAATGCAAACATGAACTGATCCTAACCTCTTTCTCTTACTTGAATGCAGTGGCTATACTCCAATTTGTCTAACTAGAGTGACTCTTCTAAGCTTGAAAAATATTTTAAATTTTGGGTGAGTTTTACAAACTTAATGAGTGACCATCCTTGATGGCTCACTCGATCATATAACACATACAATTCATATAATCACATATTTCACATCATTTTGTTAAAAATCATTTATCACCGCATATCACTTGGTCATTCATTTCACATTTCACATTCAACAGGTATCATATTCAAAATACATTTTAGTCAGTTAAACACACGTATTATATGTATATGCAGTGCTTATGAGACTCACTTTCTTTTACTATTTTTATGACTGAGTGCCTTTTTATTGGCCCATATCTCTTGTGAATACCGAGCTGTATCAGATAATGTCCCATATCCCTTAGTGGATACCAGGTACATTCAAAATTGAGCCTGAGGCTCTAATCACAGTCTGAACTTTAAGGTCCCTTTTTTTCACTGGCGACTCTAGTCAAAACTACCTTTATATTTCATGCATTCATTTATTGGAATGCATTAATCACATATGATCAATCAGTTACTTTCACATATCATCGAACCTTAGTCTGGCATTTAACATTTAAGTTGAAAATCAATTTTTCATTCATATGCATATTCATATTCTTCTTTGAAACTAGATTCGGGAATTAATAGTCAAGTTATGTATCCCATATTTCATTAAGGAGCACTTCAATGTTTTCATATATTTCAAACTCCTTAGAGATCCAATGTCCGGAACCAGAACAATCACATTCACATTGCATACTTATTTAATATATGATATAACAAAAACAATCAGTAAGTAAGACCATCTAGGTCGACTCACAGTACACTCCAAATTAGCATTAGCGTTCATGATCCTGAAGCGTTTGGATGTGGACGTTCAATCCTATGTATCAACATCATACAATACACATCTACACATATTATTAATTGCACAATTGTAAAAGTGTGTATTAATACACATAGATGTATACGAAATATGTACAATGCATATTCAATGACATTGCCGGGTATTTTTCTTAGATTTAAGTCACATCATCCATCATATTTCAAAACATGCTGAAATATAAATAACTATCAAATATACATGTTACAATAATTATTGAAGACTCAATTCGATACAAAAATAAGAAAATACTAATACAAACGCAAACTGATCCTGACCTCTTTCTCTTACTTGAATGCAGTGGCTATACTCCAATTTATCTAACTAGAGTGACTCTTCTAAGCCTAAAAAATATTTCAAATTTTGGATAAGTATTACAAACTTAATGAGTGACCATCCTTGATAGCTCACTCGATCATATAACACATACAATTCATATAATCACATAATTCACATCATTTTGTTAAAAATCATTTATCACCGCATATCACTTGGTCATTCATTTCATATGTCACATTCAACAGATATCATATTCAAAATACATTTTAGTCAGTCAAACAAATGTATTATATGTATATGTAGTGCTTGTGAGACTCACTTTCTTTTACTATTTTTGTGACTGAGTGCCTTTTTATTGACCCATATCTCTTGTGAGTTCCGAGCTGTATCAGATAATGTCCCATATCCCTTAGTGGATGCCAGATACATTCAAAACTGAGCCTGAGGCTCTGATCACAATTTGAGCTTTAAGGTCCCTTTTTTTCACCGGCGACTCTAGTCATAACTACCTTTATAATTCATGCATTCATTTAATGGAATGCATTAATCACATATGATCAATCAGTTACTTTCACATATCACCGAACCTTAGTCCAGCATTCAACACTTAAGTTAAAAATCACTTTTTCATTCATATACATATTCACATTCTTCTTCGGAACTAGATTCGAGGATTAATAGTCAAGTTATGTATCACATATTTCATTAAGGAGCACTTCAATGTTTTCATATATTTCAAACTCCTCAGAGATTCAATGTCCGGAACCAGAACAATCACATTCACATTGCACACTTATTCAATATATGATATAACAAAAACAATTAGTAAGTAAGACCTACGACTCACAGTACACTCCAAATTAGCATTAACGTTCATGATCCTGAAGCGTCTGGATGTGGACATTCAATCCTATGTATCAACATCATACAATACATATCTACACACATTATTAATTGCACAATTGTAAAAGTGTCTATTAATACACATAGATGTATACGAAATATGTACAATGCATATTCAATGACATTGCCGGGTATTTTTCTTGGATTCAAGTCACATCATCCATCATATATCAAAACATGCTGAAATATATTTTATACTTAGGTTTTCAGTCATTAAAACCATTACAATTAAAATTCATAACTCATTTGGTCAAATCAGATTTTTCCTAAGACACATTTTCAGGTTAACTTTCCATGTTCTTTTTGACCAAAAAAAATGAAGTAATTCGAGGATACTCTCTTCTAGAACATTGTTCCTCTATCTCTTAAGTTTCTATTAACACTAAGATCATTCAATTTGGTTTAGTATTCCAAAAGTTGCACTCCAAATAATTCGAACTATTCTCCAAACTAGAATAGTGCCCGGTACTCAAAGAAATTCTTAAAGACAGAATTAAAAATTGACTTCTTTAAACAAATTGTGGCCCTATGTCTCTATTTTACTCCAAATCAATAATCATTCCATTCGGACATCTACAGATCAAAATATCATCAAAATACCGAAGACTGTTCAATAAAAATAATCACTCTTTAATAGCCTCTCGGGTCCCAATCGTGCCTTTCGTCCTCCATCTCAGCACTTCTTAACCAGCAGAGTCGCGACATTCTTCGTTTCTTCTTCTTATTCCGAGTATATATGAATAATTTCTTTCATGAATATCTACACTCTTCTCATACATATTTTTAATGATCTTTCAACTCCAAAAATCTTTTAAACACTATCTTATAACATCTTGATCCGCAAAATACTCAAACAAAAATATCATCAAACTCATCCTACGTCCACAGTACACATGAAAATGTCCAATTTTACATAATCATTCAATAACAACTAAATCACCAAATTTATCTCATATATCAACTCCTCATAAGGATTTCCACTTACTTACTTGATAAAACTTCAAATTCTTCCACAATCTCAAGAAACTGTAATTCTTCATGTAGCCACGTAGATCATCTTGAAAGTGGTTTAGGTTAGGTTTTTCTTGAGGAAAAAGAAATGGATAACAAGTAGGAGTAGAAAGGTAGATAAACGTAAGATGAAACTTTGGTAAAGGTTCGGTGAATCAAAAATCAAAGAAGAGAAATTTTGAAGAAGAAAGCTACAAAGAAGATAAGAACTAAGTTATGAACAACAATAACTTAGTCTTTCAACTTTAAAAGTGACGAGACTTGTCTTCTCAACACAAAAATATACCAAAACTTAATTTAATAAGTGACACATGTCACTTATCTATCTCTCAAAGCTTTAACTAGTTTTACCAATATAACTAGTCTAGTTATCTTCAATTTTTCTCCAGATGTCTCCAAAATTTTAGCTACCAACTTTTAAAAATTCCCACAGTCATCTATATAAAAAAATCCTTCATTAACATTTATTCTTATTTCTATTTCCATTCATCAATTTAAATCTATTCACATCTATTTCATATTCGAGTATATACCACCACAGCACAATATTGATGTCATATTCTATAATACATCACCAATACATATGCGTTGAATCTTTATCTATCATATCTAACCATATACTATTTCTCATTTCTAGATATCCACAAATTTTCATTTTCTCACATTCTGACAGATCATCATTCTTCTCACTATTTCTATTAACTCAAACTCTTAACAAATGCTCATGCGTGTGACCCAAACACATACAACTCAGACTAGGGATCAGTTGCTACTGCCTATTATGACATGTTTAAAATGCATGTAACTTAACACATATTTTGAAAAATGCCCATATAAGATACTAAATCTGGGCTCTGATACCATCAACTGTAGCACCCCACTCTTGTAAGACACGTACCTCACTTCTTGAGTGATGTCCGAGAACATACCCCACGAGGATGGCATGCTAGCACAGCCAGTTTGTAAAATCTTGTTACAATTTTTTTTAACACACATATACGGAAATCAATAATCAAATTGGGCTCAATTTTTTATTTAATAACATCAAAATCACATTTATTATTATTACACTTAAGATCAATCTTATTTACAAACCTTTTCACTATAGAAAGTTATTACAAAACAGAAATATTCAAATATACATGTTACAATAATTACGGGAGACTCAATTCGATACAAAAATAAAAAATACTAATGCAGATACGAACTGATCCCAACCTCTTTCTCTTACTTGAATGCAGTGGCTATAATCCAATTTGTCTAACTAAAGTGACCGTTCTGAGCCTGAAAAATATTGCAAATTTTGGGTGAGTTTTGCAAACTCAATGAGTGACCATCCTCAATGGCTCACTCGATCACATAACACATACAATTCATATAATCACATAATTCACATCATTTTGTTAAAAATCATTTATCACCGTATATCACTTGGTCATTCATTTCACATTTCACATTCAACAGATAACATATTAAGAATACATTTCAGTTAGTCAAACACACATATTATATGTATATATAGTACTTATGAGACTCACTTTCTTTTATTATTGTTATGACCATGTGCCTTTTTATTGGCCTATATCCCTTGTGGATACCGAGCTGTATCCGATAATGTTCCATATCCCTTAGTGGATACTGAGTACATTCACAACTGAGCCTGAGGCTCTTATCACAGTCTGAACTTTAAGTTCCCTTTTTTCTCACTAGTGACTCTGGTCATAACTACCTTTATCTTTTATGTATTCATGTAATGGAATGCATCAATCACATATGATTAATCAATCACTTTCACATATCATCGAGCCTTAGTCCAACATTCAATATTTAAGTTGAGAATCACTTTTTCATTCATATGCATATTCACATTCTTCTTCAGAACTAGTTCTGGCAATTAACAATCAAGTTATGTATCACATATTTCATCAAATTTACATACAAGGAGCACTTCAATGTTTTCACATATTTCAAACTCCTCGGACATTCAATATCTGGAATCAGAACAATCATATTCATATTGCATACTCATTCAGTACATGATACAACCAGAACAATCAATAAGTAAGACCATCTAGGTCGACTCGCAATACACTACAAATTAGCATTATCTTTCATGATCCGAAAGCACATAGATACGTACGTTCTATCATGTGTATCAACATCATACAATACACATCTACACAAATTATTAATTGCACAATTGTAAAAGTGTCTATTAATACAAATATATGTATATGAAATATGTACAATGCATATTCAATGACATTGTCGGTTATTTTTCTTGGATTCAAGTCACATCATCCATCATATATCAAAACTCGTTGAAATATAATTTATACTTAGGTTTTCACTTCATTAAAACCATTACAATCAAAATTCATAACCCATTTGGTCAAATCAGATTTTTCCTAAGACACATTTTCAGGTTAACTTTCCTTGTTCTTTCTGACCAGGAAAATGAAGTAATTTGAGGATACTCTCTTCTAGAAAATTCTTTCTCTAACTCTTCTGTTTCTACTAACACTAAGACCATTCAATGTGGTTCAGTATTCCAAAAGTTACACTCCAAATAATTCAGACTATTCTCCAAACTGTAACAATGCCCTGTACTCAAATTCAGTCCAGAAATTGAAATTCTTAGAGACACAATTAAAATTTAATTTCTTCAGAAACATTGTAGCCATATGTCTCTAATTTACTTAAAATCAATAATCATTCCATTCGTACATCTACAGATCAAGATATCATAAAAATACTGAAGCATGTTCAATAAAAATAATCACTCTTTAATAGCCTCTCAGGTCGCGATCGTGCTAAGTCACGATCATGACTTTCGTCCTCTATCAGTAGAGTCACGATCGTGTTGAGGCATGATCACGACTTCCCTTCTTAACCAATAGAGTCACGATAGTGCTGAAGCACGATCGCGACATGCTTTGTTTCTTCTTCTTCTTCTGAACTACTACAATTCTTCTCTTCTTCTTCATTTAACTAATTATCCTTTCTAACATCCCTAACTTATCTCAACCTCATTTTCGACTTTCATTTAACTCTAAACATTCATAAACAAGTCCAAAAATCCATTTTTTTTAAATCATCAAAAACAAAAAATCACACTCACGCATATATTTCCCGTCTTCTGCATTTTCATCTTTTATTTTTCTGCACTTTAATTTTCTGTACATTATCCATTTTCAACTCCCATTCAACTCAACACACTCATAAACAGATCAAAACCATGATTAAACAAAAACATCAAAAATAGAAACTCATGCACGTATCTCTTCATGTAACTCTGCATGTTTTCTGCAGGCTTTTCTACACTTTCTTTTTGGCATTCTTTTCATTGATTTATTTTTTCTTACATCCCTACATCACCTTGAACCTATTTTTAATCTCAAAAACTCATTTCACTGTCTAACCGAATTAAAACGGGATTGATCAACTGCTGCAAAAGTCACAGGTGTGACTTTTGTCTCTCACACCAGTGACAGATAAAGCAAACAGTCACAGTTGTGATTTTTATGTCTCACGCTCGTGAGAAATGAAGAATGTTGCGATCGTGCTTTGTCACGATCGCGACTTTGATGGTTTGAATGCACAGTGAAAAAATACGCAATGAAACAAAGTATATATGAATAATTTCTTTCATGAATTTCTACACTGTTCTTATACACATTTTCAATGATCTTTTAACTCTAAAAATCGTTTAAACACTATCTTATAACATCTTGATCCTCAAAACACACAAACAAAAATATCATCAAACTCATCCTACATCTATAGTAAATATGAAAATGTCCATTTTTACATAATCATTTAATAACAACTCAATCACCAAATTTATCTCATATATCAACAACTCATAAGGATTTCCACTTATTTACTTGATAAAACTTCAAATTCTTCCACAATCTCAAGAAACAGTAATTCTTCATGTAGCCACGTACATTATCTTGAAGGTGGTATAGGTTAGGTTTTTCTTGAGGCAAGAGAAATGAATAACAAGTAGGAGTAGAAGGGTAGATAAAAGTAAGGTGAAACTTTGATAAAGGTTCAGTGAATCAAAAATTAAAGAAGAGAAAGTTTGAAGAAGAAAGTTACGAAGAATATAAGAACTAAGTTATGAACATCAGTAACTTAGTTTTTCAACTTTAAAAGTGACGAGACTTGTCTTCTCAACCCATAAATATACTGAAACTTAATTTAATAAGTGACACATGTCACTTATCTATCTCTCAAAGCTTTAACTAGTTTTACCAATAAAACTAGTCTAGTCATCTTCAATTTTTCTCCAGATGTCTCCAAAATTTTCACTACCATCTCTTAAAAATTCCCATAATCATCTATAAAAAAAATCCTTCATTAACATTTATTCATATTTCTATTTCCATTCATCAATTTACTCGCCAATTGACATTTTTCCTTATCTAGTAATACCCAACATTTTCAATTTTCCTAAAATTCACCAAAAATTTTAAATCACTAATTACACTCTCCAAATCAGTTTTCAATACAAATAATTCACAATTCCAATTATAATTATATTTATGGATCAATTATACCTGGAATTTCAATGAATGCATGTACAACCATTTTAATGTGTGCAAAAATTCAAATTCACGTGCATATATGCTAACATTATGCATGATAATAAAATGCATTTTTCTAACATCTCATTGCTATTTCTTAATTAAGGAAATCTATAGTCCTAACCCTTAGTATGAAAACGGGATGTTACATTTCTCCCCCTTAATAAATTTTGTCCTCAAAATTCTTATCAAATTGGTCAGAAAGGCAGGGGTATTGTTTCTTTGTATGCTCTTCTGTTTCCTATTTAACATCATCACTTAAATAATTTCTTCCACTTGACTATAGTTAATGGAATCAATTGATCTTTCAGTACTTATTTTGATATCAAACTATCATAACTGTTTTCTCAATTATCTCAAATTACTCGTAATTTCACTTTAAATATCGATAACAAAAATATCAGATCGCAATGATATTGCCTAAACATATTCATCTACACTGTTTGAATATGAAACATCTTTTATTGGAAATGTTAACTGGTAAGTTAATGGTCCTATTCCCACAATAATTTCATATGGACTAAACTTACTTCAGGCTTAGTTGATCCTTTTTCTTAACCTGAGCTCACCTTGCCAAGGTGATACTTTTAGAAACAATTCATCTTTCCGTTGATATTTCACATCTATTTAGTGTTAATACACTTAACTCCTACTATAGCATCATTTCACTTATCAACAGTATCTCGAATCAATTCTAACCTTCAACCATTTTTAGGCACTCTTCATTTCAATGTAAGGGTGAACAACCCCTTTTTGTTGTATAACGCCTTATATAGTATTCTAGTGATATCACTGTAATAATGATTGTTATGCTTAAAGTTAATTAAAACTATACATTGACCTCATGTTCCTATGAACTCCAAAATATAAGTTCTAAGCGTATCTCCAACATGTAAGACTGTTGTTAATTCAATCATTCAATCACTTGATTCAACATTCTTAGCCGTTAAGTACTATTTCGGCGTATTCCTACTAGGATGTGTAGCCTTGGTTATTCTTAGTGCTTTCTCTAATAATGTCTTTGCTCAATCATCATTATTGGGTACACATACTTCTTATTTCAATCATAAGTATCATTTTCCAATTCAAAATCGAAATTCATATTCATTTTCAATTCCTCAATAAGATTCATAATTCTGGATCCTCACTTTCAGCTTTGTCAATCTTTTAATGTGAAATTCATCTTAAATTTCAATGCAGCCAATACTACTTCATTTTGCCCCAAAATTTAACTCAATTTTTTTTTTGCCTTAGGTTTGGTAACCTCAATATCTGAATTAGTGCCATTCCTTTGTTGAATTTCATGTTCAAGCATCAGATACAACACTATCTTTGTCAAATAATACTAATTTGTACCATCATAATTTTTCAGTAATTCTATCCATTTTCTCTGTCTTATATTCAATTCTTCCAAACTTAATAAGTGCTCCAAAGTTTAATGATTTGCACATTTATATATGTCCAAAATGTTTCACTGTGCATATTATGTCTCCAAGCTCTTAACCAATCACTATTGTAGCACATTCAAAATCTTGTATCAAATAATCAACTCATAAGACTTGAATTATCTCAATGGATAATAAATCACTTTATTATGTTGTATTAAATTGCATTCAAATCCCTAGTGTGAGATATCATTGTATACTTCAAAATCTCCAAATCTACATGATATAATTAACATCGGTCTTATACTTCATCAAAATTCTCTTTACATTAATCACTCATATGATTTACACATTTTTCCTCATACATTTTTATCAAGGGGATAAGATCAATAAAAACTCGTTAACAATCTCTAGTGGTATCCAATATACAGCTAGTTCTAGAGAACTCCAAATTTATTAAATATATGTCTTAGAGTTTTTCATTTCATCATTACGTCAGTTTTCTTTAGGGTCTCTCAACATGCCATGTTCAAATACTATACAACCCAACATTTTATTCGATCAAGCTAAGATTCACTCTTATTAAACTTAGCATCTAATTATTTCTACCTTCATCTAATGTAAGATTTACCTCAAGTATTCAAAATATTCTTCTCAACTTTTCGAATGCATTCAATATATCCTTTTTGGTTATAGTCACTAATTAATCCCATTTTTCTTGGATCGCTTTAATCTTCAATACCATAATACTATCAAGGCATTTATTAACTCAAACAGATATAGTTGAAACCCTATGTGCCCATAATTAGTTCTCGTAATGCCTTAATTAACTAATTCCTCAATGAGATAATATTATCTCTTATTATTTTTAGTTTCCCAATTGACTTCTTTTCTCGAATGATTTTCTCCATTCATTCGATTTCTTCTGATTTCACATTGGCTTATTCTAATGTCTATTCATTCATACTAGTTTTTCCACTCATTTCAATTTATTTACAATCTTAACTTCCTATGTTGGAAACACATTCATCAGATCTAATTTATATCTCCTGTACATACTTTCAAAGAATATAATGTGGACCTATGTTCTCCTCATATTAGTAATAATGTCACCTCAAATTCAAGAATCCAATCGCATAGTTGGACACTTTACATCAAACATAATGCATAAACTCTTAGTAGGACATTCTACATTTTATGCTTGTGTCTCCGTTAGGACTAGGACTCCAATACTCACTTTTGAATCACTACTTATTCATTTCTGATTTGTTCCTTCATTGATCGTTCTTAATATAAACTATCTGATCTGCTTAACCTAATTTAGTGAAATTCTTTTTTGAAAGAAGATTTCTTATTACTAACATCTATATTGTTCATGCAATCTTTACCAATCAATTGTTTCCATCATTACTTATTAGCCATTCTAAGAAACTCAAGAAGATCAATTTTTACCATTTATTACACGGTCATAATGTTCTAGTTATCAAAACTCAATAAAGTACTAGACATGATTACTATCGCATATGCTTAGGTGTGTACCATCAAGGTCCTCCCATTCTATCCAGAGATTTATTTCCGAAAACTCACCTATTATCTTACAATAGTAATGCTTTGATCTCAATTGATCCTAGACAACATTCTCTCTTTACTTCTTCCTAAAATCGGGGTATCCCTGCCATGATCGTGACAGAAACCTATTTTCATAATAATTCGACTACCATATTGATTGCATTCACTCTTCCTATTTTATTCATCATCTTTTTTTTAATCTCTTTTTAACATATAATCCTATCTTGTATGTATTCCTAAATTTCTCCCTACTATATAAATCATTCATTTCATGCAAAGTCATTTATGTCTATTTCATTCCCCGTCTATTCCTTCCACATTTCTATCTCTTATATCCTTAATCCATTCAAAATTATAGATGCATAATCATCATGAAATTCTGATCTTAATATTATAGACATATTCTTATACTAAATCATAACTCTTATCACATTTATCTGACATTCATTTCAAATCCAAGTTTAACTTCTCAAGGTCATAGAAAATTTTATTTTTTTCAACTTGGCTTGTACACTTTAAGTCTCATCATTTCTACTTATATCTCTATTTTCCTCAAACAATCCACGACGATGAATTCACATCTATTTCACATTTGAGGAGATACCACCATAGTATAATATTGATGTCATATTCTATAATACATCACCAGTATAAATGCTTTGAATCTTTATCTGTCATATCTAAATATATACTATTTCTCATTTCTAGATATTCACAAAAAAATTTTCTCACATTCTAACAGATCATCATTCTTCTCACTATTTCTATCAAATCAAACTCTTAACAAATATTCATGCGTGTAACTTATACACATGCAACTCAGATTAGGGATTAGTTGCTACTGCCTGCTATGACTTGTCTAAAATGCATGTAACTTGACACATATTTTTAAAAACATCTATGTAAGATAATAAATTTGGGTTCTGATACCAAATTGTAACACCCCACTATCGTAAGACAAGTACCAGAAATCCTGAGTGATATCCGAGTACGTACTTTGCGAGGGTGGCATGCTAGAATAATCAACTAGTCAGACACTTGAAACTTAGTACCAATTTTTTTTCAAATTTTTTTCACGCGCGTACGTAGAAATCAATAATCAAATTTGGGCCTATACTTTTGTTTCATAAAACTCGAAATCACAATTATTAATACACTTTGATCAATTTCAATTTCAAAAGTTATTACAAAATAGAAGTATTCAATAATATAAGTTACAATGATTGCAGAAGACTCAATTCAATATAAAAATAAGAAAATACAAATGCAGACGTGAACTGATCCCGACCTCTATCTCTTACTTGAATGCAGTGACTATACTCCTGTTTGCCTAACGGGGTAACTCTTTTGAGCCTAAAAAATATTGCATATTTTGGGTGAGTTTTGCAAACTCAATGAGTAACCATCCTCGATGGCTCACTCGATCATATAACACGTACAATTCATATAATCATATAATTCACATCATTTCATTGATAATCATATATCATCACATATCACTTGATCATTCATTTCATATTCCACATTCCACACATATCACATTCAGAAATTAGTCAACTATTTAAAATATAACTATCATATGCATATCTAGTGCTCATGAAACTCACTTTCTTTTATTATTATTATGACAGAGTGCCTATAACTTTCCCATATCCATTGCGGATACTGGGCTCATTGATAACTGTCTTGTATTCATTGGGGATATCGAGCCCATTTTACATAGTGAGCCTTAGGCTCTTAATCACATTCTGAGCTTTAAGCCCTTTTTCACATTCTGAGCTTTAAGCTATTTTTTAGTGGCTACTCAGGTCGCAAAAACCTTTATCTGTTAATGCATTCATCAAATGGAATGCATCAGTCATATATGATCAACCAGACACTTTTACATGTCATCAGACCTTAGTCCGGCATTCAACCTTTAAGTTGAGAATCACTTTTTCGTTCATATGCATATTCACATTTTTCTTCGAAACTAGGTCTGGTATTTAACAATAAAGTTATGTATCACATATTTCATCAAATTCACATACAAGGAGAACTCCAATGTTCCCACATATTTCAAACTACTTGGACATTCAATGTCCAAAATCAGAACAATCACATTCACATCGCATACTTATTCGATACATAATACAAACAGAACAATCAGTAAGTAAGACCATCTAGGTCCACTCATAGTACGCTCCAAATTAACATTAGCTTTCATGATATGGAAGCGCCTGGATGTGGATGTTCTATCATGTGTATCAAAATCATACAATACACATTTACACACATTATTAATTGCACAATTGTAAAAGTGTCTATTAATGCTCATATATGTATATGAAATATGTACAATGCATATTCATTGACATTCCCCGATATTTTTCTTGGATTCAAGTCACATCATCTATCATAAATCAAAAATTGCTGAAATATAATTTGTACTTAGGTTTTCACCTCATTAAAACTATTAAAATCAAAATTCATAACTCATTTGGTCAAATCAGATTTTTCCTAAGACACATTTTTAGGTCAACTTTCCATGTTCGTTCTGACCAAGAAAATGAAGTAATTCGAGCATACTTTCTTCTAAAAACTTTTTCCCCATTGTCTTAAGTTTCTAATGACATCAAGATCATTCAATTTGGTTCAGTATTACATAGGTTATACTCCAAATAATGCGGGCTGTTCTCCAAACTATAATAGTGCCTTGTACACAATTTCAATCCAAAAATTGAAATTCCTACAAATAGAACTAAAATTCGATTTCTTCAGAAACATTGTAGCCCAATGTCTCTTGTTTACTCCAAATTAATAATCATCCCACTTAGATAACTATAGGTCAAGATATCATCAGAAAATCGAAGCATGTTCACTTAAAACCATCATCTTTTAAAACCACTCGAGTCGAAGAAGAAAGCTACGAAGGAGATAAGAACTAAGTTATGAGCAACAGTAACTTAGTCTTTCAACTTTAAAAGTGACGAGACTTGTCTTCTCAGCACAAAAATATACTAAAATTTAATTTAATAAGTGACACATGTCACTTATCTATCTCTCAAAGCCTTAACTAGATTTACCAATAAAACTAGTCTACTCATCTTCAATTTTTCTCCATATGTCTCCAAAATTTTCACTACCATCTCTTAAAAATTCCCATAGTCATCTATAAAAAAATACTTCATTACCATTTATTCTTATTTCTATTTTCATTCATGAATTTACTTGCCAATTGACATTTTTCCTTGTCCAGTAATACGAAAAATTTTCGGAAAATTTTCCTAAAATTTACCAAAAATTCTAAATCACTAATTACACTCTCCAAATTAGTTTTTAATACAAATATTTCACAATTCCAATTATAATCACATTTATAGATCAATTATACCCAGAATTTCAATGAGTGCCTGTACAATCATTCTAACGTCTGCAAAAATTTAAATTCGCGTGCGTATGTGCTAACATTATGCATAAGCATGAAATGCATTTTTCTAATATCTCATTGCTATTTCTCAATTACAAAAATCTACGATTCTAGCACTTAGTGTGGAAACGGGATGTTACACTATTCATGTGAAATAGTGGGAGTAAAGTTCTACTCATGATAGAAGCAATAGAGGCAAAATTTCAAATTAGGAAGTTTAATAGGAATAACTTCTCATTGTGAAAATTGAAGGTGAAGGCTATCTTGAGAAAAGATAACTATTTTGTGGCCATCAGCAAAAGGCTAACAACATTTACAGATGATAATAAGTGGAATGAGATAGATGGGAATGCTATCGTAAATCTTAATCTGACATTAGTAGATAGGGTGTTGTCAAATAGAGAGGAGAGAGAGGAGAAGAAGATGACAAAGGAGATATGGGATCATCTCACTAAGTTATACAAGGGCAAGTCACTCCATAATAAGATCTTCCTTAAGAGAAAATTGTTCACTATTTAGAAGTCAGAATCGACTTCAGTAACAGAGCACATCAACACCTTAAGTACTTTTATTTTCCCTGCTCACATCATTGGATCATAGAATAAAGTCTTAAGAAAGTGCTAAACTTTTACTTCAAAGTCTATCAGATTCGTATGATCAACTCATCATCAATTTAACGAAAAATGTTCGTACAGACCACGTAGTCTTTGTTAATTTTACAATCTCTTTTCTTGAAGAAGAAAAATATTTCAAGAACAAGAAAGACATGTAAGCGAGTATATGATAACCAGAGAATTGACAGTGATGAGAGGGAGATCAACGTAACGTGGCCAAGATGGGAACTACAATCGTGATAGAGAAAGTCAATAAGTACGAAGAATGTGACGAGCACTTTATATAATGATAAAGTCCTATGTTGTGAGGCAATAATAGCAAATAAAAGTAGAAAAATATTTATTGGTGTATGGCTTTTTGACTTGGGAGATGCTTTTCAGATGAACTCTTAGAGGGAACGGTTCTATCATTATAAACCAATCTTAGAAGGATCTGTGTACAGTTGCAATGATTGTACCTTAAAGATCATTGATGTACAAACCATCAAGTTGAAGTTGTATGATGGTATAATATGTACTATCTAAGAAGTACAACATGAGGAGGGTCTAAAGAAAAAATTCTTGTCTTTGAGATAAATGAATGATATTAGTTGCAAGGTTGAAATTGAAAACAAGATCATGAACATAATTCAACGTGCACTTGTACTTATAAAGGGAGAAAAGGTAGCTACAAATTTGTATATGCTGAAGGGAGAGACTTTGCAAGAGGCAGAAGCATTAGTTATTTCAAGATCTTCAAATGTAATGATATGGCACCAAAAACTTGGACATATGTATAAATAGGGAATGAAGACTCTTGCTGAACAAAAGCTGCTTCCAGGGCTCACAAAGGTATCTCTGCATTTCTGTGAGCATTATGTTACAAGCAAGCATTATTGGTTGAAGTTTAACACTTTAAATTATAGAAGAAGATCACACTACAAGAAAATTACAAATTACTGATGGAACAAATCTATGGTAAATTAGCGATGAAAATTGATTTTTTATCGGTAAAATTATCAAAAAACTAGTTTTTTGATATAGGGAAATTATCCTCAAGATTTTACTGATGGAATATAGCGGCAGAATAGTAAAGTCTGTCGTAAAAATAGGTGACCATGGTTGACAAGAAAAATAAGCGTCGATAAATTACTGATGAAAGCAATTTCTATCAATAATTTATCGATGGAAATTGTTTCCGTTGGTATTTTCATTTTTCAATGAAATGAAAAAGACATCATTTTGGTTTCAACTTAAATCTATGCAAAAACCCTCCCTTCCCTTCCCTGCTTTGTTTTTTATTTTTCTTTTGTTCTTTATCATTGTTGGCATCAATCTTCTCTCTAGAAATCATCATCCATTGTCCTTTGCTCTCGTCCATCATCCATCTTTTTCAATTAAGTCGAGGTTAGAAATCCATGATGCTTTGCTCTCTGGTTTATTTTGTCTGTAAAAGATTTTGTTAATAAATGCTTATATATATGAACGTCGGTTTTATTTTTATAGAATGTGGATATTATGCGTTGTATGGTTAGTTCAATTTTTGTTTAAACGTGTCTATATTGGTGAATAATAGACATTATGGAAAAGATTTTAAAATATTTTTATACCTAATATGTCTTTAACTAAGTAGATGGATTGTCACCTCTCTTCCTAACTTGTGTTTATTATATGTAAAGAAAATATCATGAGGATGACTTGTATTGGAGCTTAAAACTATATTTTTTGAACTCTCTATATATTTAATCATCATATAAGAGCTACATCATAGAAATTACTAGGAAAATATCATTTAGTGTGGGAAACTAAAGCTACTAGACCAACATCATTTAGAGAGAATGTGAGATCATCAAATATGAGATTATTTCCATCACATTCTCCATTCATTGACAAAGGACCCAATTATTTTCATGCGTTATTGGAAAACAACAGACATATGTCATGTAATTTTGAAGGAATCAATAAAATAGATGGGTTGTATGGCAAATGCAGAGTTATAGTGCCCATTTCGTAAGGCGGTTAAAAGAAAATGATATTATCTTTTTTTTCATATCTTGTCATGTATCCTAATATTATTTTGTTTTATCTTTTCAATTAGGTAGGCAAACTACTTTTTGAATCATTATAATGATTTTGGTTACACAAGATAATCAATACATAACCACCAATAATATTCATAGCCTAGTTAATCTTATAGAGAGAAATTAAAGAGTGATCTCTTAAAATTAAGTTAATTCATATTTAAAAATAGTAAGATCTAATAACTAATTTTATTAAAGGGAAAACAATTAATACATAAGAGATACAACTTTGATTGAAAAATCAAGGATGTTATAAATCGTAATTAAGTAAAAATTAGGCAACTTTAAGCATGCAACAATTCAATTGCACATGTCATTTCAAAAAATAATACCTAAATCAGCTTATTTTATAAAAAATTAATGAAATTAAAATTTTTTAGAATTTTAAAATATGAAATTAAAAAATTTACCAAATTTGACAAAGTGCATAAAACTAAAATTTTTGAATGAAATACAAATTGATAAGATTGAATGAAACCAAATGTTGAAAAACCTTAAGTTCCTTATTGCATTAATTATTCATCAATTTAAAATTTTTAAAAAGTATTCATCAATTTTATAGAATCCTGCAAAGTTTTCAACTATTTTTTAAGTCCCTAATCTTTATTGCTTAATTTTTCATGATTGATAAAATAAATGAATACCTTAAGTGCAATACATATAGCTAATTTAAAATTGACCAGTTGATAATGGACCATAACAAAGTGAAAATTTTTCTCATAGGTTCTATGTCTCAATTCCTTTGGCAAGAAATAGAAATTTTGAGAAACTCAACTTTTTAGGAAAATTTAAAGATCTTATATAAACAATATAAATTTTATCTAAATTTAGGCAGCAACCTTACAAATACATAGTTATATTCAAATTCATAAAAAGGTATAAGTTTTCAAAAGTATACAACTTATCTAAGACTAACCCCTACCATAATCTTTAGATTATAAATGAGCATGGAATGTTTTCATGTATGTCCATATACATAATTTTGTTATAAGAGGAAGAAACTGATGGCAAAGAGTTGAACTGTTTTTACATCACTTGGTCATAACTATATGTCCAAATTTTTGTCAATTGTTTATATTACCAATCATATATGTCAATAATAATATGTTATATATTAAATATCTGAACAACTTAAACTCATGGACCAACCGTAATCTTTAGTTTAGGCTTCCAATCCCTATACAAATTCCATAATAACATAAGTAAATCTCATATTCTTTACTTTGTTCAATAACAATCAAATTAGTCAAAATGTTGGTCACTTTCTTTAAATTAACTTAATAATATTATATAAATAGGAAAACCAATATTGCTTATAAGTTTTGATATAAATTATTTAACTCTTACTTATTCTCTTACCTTAAGAATTCTCTTAGATAAGAGATAGGAAACATGGACTGAGGAACTATAACATCATATTATAGACTAAGTGGCATCATTATTTACCACAAAAAGTGCCTGCAGGTAGAAACCAATATTATGATAGCCATAACTCAAAAGATTGTAACTTCTAAAAGGCATAATGAGGAGCTAGTTGGCTTTATAAGGCCATCCACACTAGGTGTTTGTATTGTTTATCCATGAAAATTTTAACTTGAAAATAAGTGGTCCCTAAAAAAGGGAGAAGCTTTTCATGGTTTCTAGTTTTTCCACTTTAACAATACTTTCTTTTCTTTCCTATAAGAATTTTAAAAAAAATCACTTTTATCATGCTTGTTATGAGTTCTTTAGGGTAATGAAGATAGATTTTGATTTCATTCAAGCAACAAGAACTTTAGGAAGTGTTATGAATGATGACAAATTTGATGAAAAAGAAGCCGATATGAACGCAAAAGTGTTACATGCTCTTTTGGTGTGTCCTTACATGAAAAGTTTGCATATTTTTACCATAGGAATCATGTCTTCTAAGTTTAGGTTTAATTATTTTTCTTTCTTAAGCTTTCATAAGTTCTTAAATTTCTTTGTGATTATATTTATATTATCCTCATCACTCTCACTTATATAGGTCTGATATATAATTTTCCTCCTCCTTAGAGACTTTGAAAACCACCTCTTCTTATTGAAGTTAGTTTATTTTCATATAATTCATTCATTTACATCTCATAGGTTAGTGATTAGATTAGCTTTTCCAATGGAATGATCCTTAACTTTTATAATTTTGTGTATTATATTTCTTATAAGCTCTGTTCTATTTTGAAGATTGTCGATCATTTTCTAACCTCATTCATCTTCTTTATAGTTTGTGATTGTCTATCTATCAAAGTAATTCATTTAACTAAGTAATGTCTACAATGTAAGTGATTTTGTGTTGTTCTTTTCAATTTTACCTATAACAACGATTGATGAGATTTTAGGATAAGGTTTAGTAGTTTAAGTATTTATGTTTGGGCATTGTTTAAATTGAAACATAAAGACTTAAACTTGTAAGTGATTAATTCAAACTTAGTATTAACATAAGCAATTCATATAATTGACATGATAATTCTGTGCATAATAAAATGTAGCACCCCAATCTCGCAAGACCCAAACCCGACTTTGATGGGTGATGCCTGAGCTCACGCCTTGCGAGGGTGGTGTGCTAGAGAACTCAATCACTTAGAAATCGGTATAAAATTTTTCTTTTATTTTAAACCACAAACATAAAGTGCAGAAATCCCTAACCGAATCGGCCCACTTTGTTGCATAACCATTTTCAATCAACACAATACAATCATTAGAAATTTCAATAGCCATTTGGGCCCTTTTTTTTACAAATACAAAACCACTTTAGTTGTTTTGGAATACAAATTTATACAAAAAGTGTGGAAGAAACAATTCAAAACAAATTAAGGATATGCAATGCAAACGTGAACTGATCCTGACCTCTATCCTTCATTTGTATGCTGTAGGTATACTCCCGTTGGCCTAACGGGGTATTCTTCAGATCCTGAAAAATAATTACAAATTTTGAGTGAGTTTTACGAATTCAATGAGTGACCATCATCGATGGCTCACCCAGTCACATAACACATAATCTCATTGGATCACATACACTTAATCAATCATGCCACATTGTACATTTAACACTTTATAATCATTCAGATCTTACATTAG
>JANIIA010184330.1:0-24528 GCA_027478495.1 Erythroxylum alaternifolium
AAATACATGAAACACTATATGTTTATAATTAAGTTATAGGTTTAAATTTTAAAAATGGTATAAATTTATTTGTTTTTGTATTAGGTTGACTCCATCTGTACCGTGCTCATGAAACATGACATTTAAATTCAAGGAGAAGATTGATCTTGAGGGTTATGTATGGAAGAATATCTCTTAGGCAACAAAGGAATTTTTCTATCAGGAGTTTGAGGTACAATAAAAATTATTATTATTTTTTAATTAACAGTTTTATACATTAATTAGATAAATATTATTATATCATAAGCATTTATTGAATTTTTTTCCTTTTGTTTCAGAAAGCATTTTTTTAGGATTCTCAATTTACTATCGAGACTTTGTTGCTGCGATACATAGGGTTGGTGTACAACTGCCTTACATTTCTGACCAAATATGGAGTCGTTGGCAGCAGTATTGGATATCACCTGAGACAATGTCCATTTCAAAGCCTAATTCTGCCAACATACATGGAGGACTGGGGGGAGAGAGTCTTCCCTTACATACGAGAGGATCTATTACCCACTACTAGCATACAGAGAGACTTATAAGTATTTACACTTTACATTTATATTCTCATTTCTTTACTTGCTATATTTCAGTTGAATTTAATGTGTGAATTTTGGAATGAAAATATGTATTTCTTGTTGAGAATGATAATGTTATAAATATTTGGTGCCATATATGACTATGTTGTTGAGTTATTTTCTTTGTTCAATAAGGGGTAGATATCATTAAAATAAAGGAAACTCTGTCAAAATTTTTATAAATTCTAGTTCACTTATAACATTTTATTATTATGCAGGAAAAGTCTATGGGCGTAAGGCCTACACCCTGTCAACTCTTTTTACACACTCACACTAAGAAGCATGACGGTGTGACATTCGTCAATAACCGTTTTAGAGAACTAAGTGTTTGTGAAATTTATGGTTTAATATTAATGCTTAATAATTATCGTTTACTAATATAAATGTTGCCTTTTGATAAGACCAAATACAAGAAAGCATTCAACAACAGTCTCAGCAGTTTAAAGATGTTGATGAGACTAAAACCTATCTTCATGTAGTGGGTGGTAGGGACTACATGGAAGGATATTTAGCTTAGGTTTATTTGTGAATACATGTTATTCACAATCCTCCACGTCCAGTACATTAGCATCTAATAGGCGGTCCACAACTAATCAAGTCCAAGAGCTTCAGAGCATAGTGCAGACATTGATGGAGTATATAAGTTAGCTCTGTAATGAGGTGGATGAGTTAAAGGATAGGAGTAACACCTCATCGCATCAATCAGAGCATCCGTGTCACCAAATCAATAGTGTACTTTTGGTAATTTCATTTGAATTACAAATACTTACTAAGTACAAAGTAATGTTTTTATTATCAATTAAGATATTTTTAACTTTCTATCATCAATCAAATTTCTGTTTAAACAAATTAAATGTATACTATTAAATTCATAACTATTTAAATTATGCACCAACCATAACATCATCAAATAAATTTTATTTAAAAAATTTGTCTGGTTCATTTACCGACAAAAATATATGGTTCCGTCGGTAAAATTAGTACCATTTATTGACAGAAAATCACACACTGTCAATAATCACAGACATTTTAACCAATTCAGTAACAAAATTTACTGAAAACAGAATAACCGTTGGTAAACTCACCCACGGAATAAAGATAACCATTGGTAATGTTTTAACAAACTTACTAACGGAAGGTACAAAACTGTTGGTAACTATGCTGATGGAATCATATTATTTGTCAGCATATTTACCGATGATCAATAGCACAAAAAATCGTCGGTGTATTTACCAACGGAAATTAAATATCCATCGTTAAATTTACTGACAGAATCACTGATTTTTGTTGGTAATAATTACCTATGGCAGTTTCTATGACGTATTTGTTCGTCGGTAAACTCCGTCGCTAACTTGACTTATTGACCGAATTTTTATAATTTCCGTCAATAATTTCCTTTGCTAAATGACATTTTTCTTGTAGTGGTTTTTATTTTCTTTCTTTCATTATTCTTTATCCTTTCAATCCATTTTCTCATAAAGTAGCATCAAAGCATCATCGAGGTAATAATTACTTCAATTGTAATGTTTAAAGTGAGAAAATTTAATAAAACTGAGCATTTCAAACTATGTCAACACTGAGTGAAGGATTTGTTAGTATAGTAGGACATTTTGAAGAGATCATTGGAGAACAAGCCAAAAGACATAAATGAACTCAGATTGAGAAGAGTTATACGTGTGAAGAGCTAGTATCATATGACTTTAATTAGTAGATGAGGTAATGTAATGTTAGTAACAATTAGAACTTGGATAAAGTTGGGTCAAAGCTAAAATGAAACTAAAAATATTGAAGATAAAATAAACACATATATTTTATATGGAAAATTCATAAATTAGGGTAAAAACCACAAGAAAGGATAGAAGAATTTCACTACTGAAAAATTGGAGAATTAAAAGGAGAAAAACTAGATACACAAAAATATATATAATGTTTTTGTCTCTCTTTTTTCTTCTTCTCACTCACCTCACATCTCTCTTTTTTTTCCTGCTTGTTATGAATTTCTTTATGTTACTCTTGCCTTTTTATAGGTAGGAGTGCCTTATGTGAATGGATAATAAAATGGTCAGCCATTTTGTCTTTATTTGGCATGGTAGGCACCGAATTCGGTGCCTACTAGCTACAATTGTTGACAATTCTCCCACCTAAAGATTTGATTGATAATCAATCATATCTTCACTTGCTTACATTTCTATCAGGCCACATGAGGATTGACTTCACATAAAATTGTCAACATTGATTACTTTTGTCATAAAATCTGCCAGGTTATCCATTGTATGAATTTTCTGCATGTCCACCATTCCTTCTTCCACTTTCTCACTTACGAAGTGATACTAAACTCGAATATGCTTTGTCTTTAAATGAAATTCTAGATTCTTTGCAAGATGCAAAGCACTCTGACTGTCACAATACAGAGTAATATTCTTTTTTTTATACCCAAGTTCTTCCAGCAACATCTTTAACCACACTGCTTCTTTACTGGCTTGTGTAGCTACTACATATTCTGCTTCTGTTGTTGACGTA
The DNA here is from genome assembly GCA_027478495.1 of Erythroxylum alaternifolium. NCBI lineage: Eukaryota > Viridiplantae > Streptophyta > Magnoliopsida > Malpighiales > Erythroxylaceae > Erythroxylum > Erythroxylum alaternifolium. The sequence continues at coordinate 3,123 of JANIIA010184330.1, forward strand.
GCCACAACTGACTGTAGTTTTGAAACCCAGCACACAGCTCCTCTAGCTAGTGTAAACATTTATCCTGTAGTGGATTTACTTTTATCAAGATCACCTACATAATTAGCATCAACATATCCTCGGACAGTAAAATTTGATCCTCTATAACATAATGCAACATTTGAGGTTCCCTTAATATATCTGAGAATCCTCTTAACTATATTCCAATGCTCACGACTAGGATTCACCATGTTTCGACTAACCACTCCCACTGTATGTGCAATATCTGGTCTTGTATAAATCATAACGAACATCAAGCTCCCACTGCTGATGCATACAGTACTCGAGACATCTCCATCCACTCGTCTTCATTACTATGACTCATACTTGAGGATAATTTGAAATTAACAGAAAGAGGGGTAAAAATTGACTTACAATCTTACATGCTGAATCGTCGCAAGATCTTCTTCAAATAATTCTTCTGAGAAAGCTAAATCTTCTTATTATTTCTATCTCGATAAATTTGTGTCCCTAAAATCTTGTTTGCTAGTCCTAAGTCTATCATTTCAAATTCCCTAGCCAATTGCACCTTCAATTCTTTGATGCAATTATTATTGGGACCTGTTATTAACATGTCGTCTACAATCAATAAGACTATAAAATCATCTCTCTCAAACCTCTTGAAATATGTGCAAGGGTCTGCATTCAGTGTGCTGTATCTAAGGCTTATTATAAAGGAATCAAATTTCTTATACTAACACCTCGACAACTGCTTTAAACCATACAGTCTCACATCCCATTATCCTATGCTAAGGGATAGAATCCTAGAATACTGTATATGAGGAAAAGAAATGAGAATATTAGGAAAATTGCATTTCATGCTTATGCATCATTTAGCATACATAGACGTTAATTTGATTATTGCACACATTACAATGGTTATTCATGTACTCATTTGATATTTATGGGGTATAATTGATTTATAAATGTGATTATATTGTGAATTGTGTATTATATGTCTTGAAAATGGAATTGGTTAGTAAAATTATTGATCTAGAATTTTTGGTGAAATTTAGGAAATTTATGAGATTTTGAGTATTTTTGGACTAGAAAAAATGCTAAGTGGCAAAACAATTGATTTATAGTAGGAGAAATAAGTAATAAATGACAATATAAATAATTGATATGTGATATTAGGATTTAACGACAAGTGTCATGAAAAATTGAGTGAAAATTGGATTAGAATTTATAGATGAATGGACTAGTTAAATAAGAGGACCAAGTGGAGACAAGTGGTAAGTGACAAGTGTCACTTGCCAAGCTATATCTTAAACCATGACACTCTCTCCTAATTAAAAGACTATCTTCATTTTTAATTGGTCTTTCACTTTAATCATTGTCCTGATCTCTTTCTGATCTTCTTCATTCTTCTTCATCCACGATCCTCTCTTCTTACCTTCATCAATGTTGAAGCTTTCTCTCACCTTTCAATTGCTACCCTCATTTTGGTTGTCTTCATCATATTTGTCACTAAAAGACCAAACCCTGACACCTTTGAATTATTGATGATTGTATGATGTATGAAAATTAAGGTTAAGTGTTATTTAAAGATCTTAAAGCTTAAACAAGTGTGAAGTTGTTCATTATGATTTATTGAATGAAACTTGTGTAATAATTGTTAGAGGTTAAATGCTCATGAAATGGTGATGTATATATATCGTGAGTGATGAAATGAGCATATAAATGTCTTGCTTTTACATTTGATATGATTAATGATTCATAGATGTTATAGAGATGATTTTGAGATGGAAAGATCATTAAAAACAGTGTAGGAAATAGTGTAGAAATTTTGATAGATAAATGGATATTCATGTTCTATTTTCAATGTATATTAACGTGGATCTCTTTGGGTGTTCTAGAGATGAACTAAATTGAGTCTAGAGCTAAAGAAAGGGAGTAATGTGGTTTCTTAAAATGGGAAGAATTACGGTGATAGTTAGAAGTGAAATGAATGTGAGATTAGAGTTGAGCATGTGCAGAAAGTTGGTGATGAATGAGTATATATATATAAATGTTCTATTTTTGGTGTTATGATCAATCATAGATTTTGATTTGTTTGTCAATGATATTGAGCTGAAATGAAAGTGAGAATGAAGTAGAAATGATGGAGTAAGCATAAGAGAAGATAGAAGTAACTTGTAGGAGTTGGAAAAAGTTGGTAAATGGAAGAACAAGTTGGGATTTTTCGGATGGAAGCATCCCATGATCATGGGAATTGGTGATCGTGGGAATGCTTAAAGAGGCTGAAAGTTTTTGTTATTGAATCCCACGATCGTGGGAAGTTATCCACGATCGTGGGAATGGTCAATACATGGAATAGGCTTCTTTTATGTGTGGTTTGAAACAACAAATGGTTTGATGCTTTCCTAGGATGCTTCTAGGCTTGAATGAAGCTTGAATTGATCTAAGTTTGATAATGAAATAAGTGATTAAATGAGGTGATATGTTTAGGGTGATAGAGGTTATAACATAAGAATGAATTGTTAAATATCAAGTGTTCAAATCTGGAATTTTGAGATGTTATAGGAATAAAAGTCATTTTATGAATGATCAATTGGATATTAAGTGATCTTAAAATGTTATAATGATCTTGATGAATGATTGAATGATGAACTTAGAATAATCTTGTATAATTGAGGAGTAAATCTAAGTTCAATTTAGATATATGTGAGTTTTGATGTACGAATGATCATAAGATGTGAATTTAAGGAAATATACCCGAGATTGTCATTGAACATGCATTATACATATCACATATACATATGTTTATGATTGAGTATTCATGTGAATGTGCAAATTAGTACTGTATAAATTTGTATGTGATGTATGATATAGAAGAGCAAATAGAGCGATCTCAGCCAGACATTGCCGGGGCATCAAGGCAATAAGCTATATGGAGCAAACTGTGATTAACCTAGATGGTCTCACATTAATTATTTGTTTTGTTTAAATTCTGTATTGAATTATTATATGATGTGAATGTGTTGATTCCGGAGATTGAATGTCTAAGGCATTTAATGCATGAAAATCATATTGGAAGTGCTCATTGTATATGAATTTGACAGAAATAAGTGATACTCAACTTAACTGTTAAATGTCAGACCAAGGTCTGATGATAAATGTGAATTTGAATGTGTAAATTGAGCACAAGTGAATGATTCAATACGTTTGATGCATTTCACTACATGAATGTATGATGACATAAAGATAGTTGTGACTGGAGATGCTAGGAAAAAAAGAGTTTAAAGCTTAGAATTTGGTAAGAGCCTCTGGCTCACTTTATATAATGAGCCCTGTATCTCCAACAAATAAGGGACAGTTATTAATAAAGGTCGTATCCACAATGGATACGGAAAGTGAAAAAGGCACTCATTCATAACAACATAATAATTTCAAAGTGAGTCTCACAAGCATTGCATATACATTTGATATGTATGTTTTGAATGATTGAAATGTATTGTTGAATTGTGTTGAATGGGAAATGTGAAATTTGTGAACAAAGTGTTTTGTGATGTTACATGATAAATGAAACGATGTGAATTATGTGATTATACAAATTGCTGTGTTATATGAAACGAGTGAGCCATCAATGATGGGTAGGTCACTGAGTTCATAAAACTCACAAAAATTGCAATATTGACTTTTCAAGTTCGAGAGAGCAAATTTAGCTTTTAAGACAACTTAGAAGAGATCTAGTACTACTTTTGGATAGAAAAAATGGCTCAAAGGTCGGTAAGCTGTGATTGAAGGATATAGATAGCTTTTTGTATATTTCCTCATACATGCAACATACTTTTGTAGAGCTATAAACTTTGATTTCCTTTCGGTATTATATATAAGGGTAATGTATGTAATGTTACAATGTATATTATGTTTTTATAAATGAAAATGAGGAATTAAGTGTTTAGATATCGTGATATTTATGTTTTAATATATGATTCCATGAGATTGAGTGATGTGATTGCTCTAGCGTACTGCTTCCACTGGGCATGTACTCGAATGTCTGATGTACATACGAGCACAAATGCCTGATGGACGTGGGGTGCCACATACAGAGATTTGTTAGCCTACAAACCAAATTCTCTTTCCCTTTTTCTTCAAAATCTTCTGACTGCAGCATTCAAATTTCTTCTTTAAGATATCCAGGAAGAAATGCAGTTTTTACATCTAACTGCTCAATATACAAGTCAAATGTAGCACATATTGTCAGGACTACTCAAATTGTAGTGAGTCGAACCATAGGAGAAAATATTTCATTAAAGTCAATTCTTTCCTTCTAAGCGTAGCCTTTTACCACCAATCTAGCATGATATCGCTCTACTTGATTATCACTACTTTGCTTGATCTTGTAAACCCATTTATTGCTAATAGACTTCTTCCTTGTGGTAGTGGTACCAACTTCCATATCTTATTCTTATGCAGAGCTTCAATTTCTTCTAGCATTGCTGCCATCCACTAATATGCATCTAAACTATTCATTGCTTCTTGAAGAGTTGATGGCTCTTCGTCCTCAGTTAAAAGATAGTTTGCAATATTGCTCTCCATAATATAATCTAAGTGCCAGTTCGGTGCTCTTTTTATGCGAGTTGATCTCCAGGTATCTGAAACATTAGATTCGACTAGTTCTTGATCCTCGTGATCAAAAGACTCATTTTGATCAAATTCCCTTTCCACCTGTACTGTAGTAGTCTCTGAATCCTCTTTTGAAGTGCTAACATCTTCTGTTTGCTCTTAATCATTATCTTCTAAGAAAATAACATCTCTACTGATAACAATCTTGTAGGCAGTAGGATTCCACAGACGATACTCCTTTACTCCTTCAGCATATCCCAAGAAAATACATCTTCTAGATTTTGGATCCAACTTTGTAGTTTCTTGGGCATTGAACATCACATAAGAAGGACTTTCAAATATATGGAGGTTAGAATAATCCACTGGTTTACCAGTCCACATCTCCATCGGTGTCTTCAACTCAATTGCAGTTGATGGAGTTCAGTTCACCACATAATAAGCGATATTGACTGCTATCACCCAGAATTTCTTATCTAAGATTGCAATTCTCGACGTCGCTCTTGTTCTTTCCAACAGAGTTCTATTCATTCGGTCTATTACTCCATTTTGTTGAGGAGTGTATATTGTCATGAACTACCTTTTGGTGCCTTATTGCTTACAAAATTCATCAAATTCTTTACCAATATATTCGACTCCATTATCTAAGCACAAACACTTAATCTTCTTACTAGATTCGAGTTCCACCCATGCTTTGTAAAATTTAAAAGTTGGAAACACATCTACGTTCCTTTTAATAGGAAACACCCAACATCTCCTTGAATAATCATCAATGAATGATACAAAAAAAATTTACTCCCTTTAGGGACATAACTGGTGCTTGCCATATATTAAAGTGAATTAATTCTGGAATTTCTTTACTTTTAAACTTTGATTTGTTGAACTTCAATCGATGCTACTTATTTACAATGCAATGCTCACAAAAGGGTAGTGATACCTTTGTGAGACTTGGAAGTAGATTCTTCTCTACAAGTACCTTTATTCCTTATTCTGACATATGTCTAAGCTTTTTATGCCACGTCATTACAGATTTGTCATCTGGACTAGTCACTGCCAAGAATTTCTCTCCTTCTTGCAAAATTACTCCCTTTAGCATGTACATATTTGCAATAATCTTCTCTGCTTTCATAAATACCAGCGCTCCTTTAATCACTTTCATAATTTTGTTTTGAATTTCAAATCTGAAACCGATATCATTTAATTGTCCTACTGACAACAAATTCTTCTTCAGGCCCTCCACATATCACACTTTTTTAATAGTCTTAGTTGTCCCATCATACATCTTTAACTTGATGGTGTCGAGACCAACGATCTTCAAAGCTTGATCATTACAGTTGTACAAAGATCCCCTAGAGATAGATTCATACTGATGGAACCATTTTATTCGAGAGGTCTTATGAAAAGTAGCTGTTAAATCAAACAGTCAGACATCAGTAAATCTTCTCTTTCCTCTAATAGTCATTGTTGTTTCACAAACTATTTTGATTCCATCATCTGAAATGCTGGAAACATTTCCTTGAGGAATAGAATTTTTCTTGTTTAGATTCCAAAAATCTTTTTTCAGGAGACCTTTCTTGTCATAGTTATAGTATTTATAGTTCTTCTTACTCTTAGATTTTGGTATACCATGATTGTGACTCCCACTTAGACCACGTTCCATTGATCAAACTCTCATCACCGCCAAGGCCTCCATTTGTTGCAAACTTGCCAACCTGTCTTCCTTGCTTTTGTACCGACTCTCTTCTTCCAGAATAGTAGTTGCAATGTCATTGAAGACTAAAGTGTCTGTATTGGTTGTTAAATTTGTGACGAGTTGATCATATAAATCTGGTAGACTTTGAAGTAAGAGTTCTGCACTTTTACTTATTTTTATTATGTGCCCCAATGATGTAAGTTGAAAAAATAGAGTATTCAAAGTGTTTAAATGCTCCGTCACCAAAGTAGTTTCATTATACGTAAAGTTTATATTTTCCTCTTTAGAAAAAATTTATTGTGGAGTGATTTAGCCTTATAATTTTATGAGGTGATCCCATATTTCCTTCTCAGTTTTCTTTTCCTCTATGCTCGATAATACTCCATCAACTAAAGTTAGGTGAATATTAGCTACAACATTTCCATCCATCTAGTTCCACTTTTCATCTGTGACTCCAGTTGACCGTTCACTAATAGTTGCCAGACAATTATCTTTCCTCAAGATTGTCTTTATCTTCAGCTTCCACAGTGGGAAATTGCTCCCGTTAAATTTTTCAAAGTCATACTTTGTCGCCATTACTTCTATCACAACCGTTCTATAAATAGTGCCTTTGATAGGGTGAATAATATTCTAACTTATCTTTTAATGTGAAGGATCCACTCTTAGTGGCAACCACAGAGCATACAATAAGCAGATATACACACTGAAGGCTAGCTCTAATACCACTTGTTGGTAATAATTAGGACTTAGATAGAGCTGGGTTGCAGTTAAAATGAAACTAAAAATATTAAAGGTAAAATAGACATAGATTTTACATGGATAAGCCCTAAATAAGGGTAAAAAACCACGAGCAAGGATAAAAAATTTTTACTTCCAAAAAATTGAAGAATTACAAGTAGAAAAACTAGACCCACAAAAATATAAAGAATATTTTTCTCTCCCTTTTTTTCTTCTTCTCTCTCACCTCACGTCTCTCTCTTTTTTTTCCTGCTTGTGAATTTCTTCATGCTACTTTTGCCTTTTTATACGCAAGAGTGCCTCATGTGAATGGCTGATAAAATGGTCAGCCATGTTGTCCTTATTAGGCACAATAGGCACCAAATTCGATGCCTACCAGGCACAATTATTGACGTGTAATACTTCATGGAGATTATATCTCCACTGGAGATATGAAAGAAACTAGAGAGTCAATATATGTCAAAATCTTTCACAAACAAGTTATATATGAAACAAAAACTATATAGGTTGAAGATGTAGGAAGAAACAAATCAAAACAACATATCAATATGTTCAAATGACTAAATATTGACCTTTGAATAAGATAGGTCATAAGTAATATCAAAATATATCAATTCCTATATTAGATAGTTTAGAGATCTCAAATCAAATGATCACTTTAATAAGAATTTTCGTAGATATATATGCAATTTTCTAAATGGAAATTTCATATCATATTTTTTCGATGAACTTATTCTCTAACTTCCATCCAAACATTTTGTAAGTCCTCAATGACATCCAAGGAGGGGGGGTGTAAATTAGATGTCTACAAAATTCAACAATTTTTCTAAACTTTATATCCAATTAACAATAATCAACATAAAAAAGTATGAGGAAATTAATTAATATAATTTAGTCAAACAATTGAACAACAATTAAAAAAGGATAAGGAAGAGAGAATGCAAACCAAATTTTAATGGTTTGGCAAACAACCTTTGCCTATGTCCACTTCTAAGACTCTTCTTAGAATTTCACTATAATTCTTCTTTCAACACGAAGATTAACCTTTATACAATCTTTTTCAGTAAAGAGGAACCTTTCTTACAATCTTCTTCCATGGTGAAGAGGAACCTTAATACCACTTGGATCACCCTCAAAAACTTACAATCTTCTTCCAAGGTGAAGAGGAACCTTAATACCACTTGGATCACCCTCAAATACAATATTTAATGTCCCGACAAACTATGATAACTTAGAATATCTCATTTATTCACTTAATAATTCCAAAATGGCTCACTCACAAATATGAAAAAATGATGCTCAAATGATTAAAAATCCCTTCAAAACCTATGTATGTAATACCCAAAACCTTCTTGATGCTGATATCAATGATAAAATACCCATTTATTGTATTTTCGGGACCCAAAATAGCTATTGGAGCTAAGAACTAGTCTTTACAATGATTATATCTGATGTATTGGTTGACCACTATGTATTAAAACTCTAGATTCATTAATCATTGGAACATTGGTTGACCAGTAATTATATTAGTCGACTAATACGTTAACCAATGTTCCCATAAACTTACGATACATCAAATTTGAAAACTTCAACCTATACTGGTCGACCATTAACTAATATAGGTTGATCAATAACTTAAAAAATATGATTTTAAAAACTTCAAATGCTTAAAACTAATTTGTTTAATCCAAATATAATTAAACCATTTAACAAAATGTTTCCCAAAGATTCTTTGAAGGATCAAAAGGGTTTTATATTAAAATGAAAAGCTCTAATGCCTCTTAATGAATTTAAGGACTCATGTAATGAAGTAAGATGAAACAATTTTGCATAGTGAGCCTTTTAAATCATCAAATTAACAAGGTATGCTTACAAATAATAATTCAAAGTGCAAAATGACATTAATGAGCCTTTATCTTCTTTTTTATTTATTTTGATCTTAATTTTGTCATTTGAAAACTTCAACTTCTCTTGTTCAACTTCATAAACTATCTTCTTAAGTTTATTACTTCTTTTTGTTTTAATATTCTTTTCATTAAAATAATAAACACATTAGTAGTAATTATGTTTTGTTAACATCAAAGCATCAATTGGAACCTCCCCTAGTCCAAAAATCTCCCCCTTTTTAATGATGACAAAATATTTGTGATATTAGAGAATAATAATAAAATTAAGCACGTAAAACATAATTCAAGATATTTATTAGTTCACCCTTAACAAATACATAAAATATAATTCAATATGAAGAACTTAATTAAATATCAAGAACAAAAGAGATATTTAAAATAAAAAAATCCATATATGAAGATAACAAAAATTTACCCATGTATATCATATAAAGTGCAAGAAATACATAAATGACAAAATAATCACCCCCTAAATTTCATCACTCCCTCTGAATGTTACCGCTCCCTCTAAATCTAATATCACCAAACTTTCTCCCCGATTTTGGAATCATCAAAAGAAAAATCCAAGAATACATAATGTAAAGTGTTATGCATCAAGCTAATTTGGTAAAAAGGATAAATTTGATCAAGATTGCCAAACTTTCTTACTAAAGAGTGCTATTGAATATTTAAAGAGTCAAAAGAAAAGGTCAATTTTCATAGGGACATCCTTAATTGTGTATAATTTGAAAATTTACTCATTTTGGTATGATGCCTAAGTTGAAAATTTCAATTAAAACACCAAAAACAAGTTTTCGCAAAATTAATGGTTGGAATTATAACAAATAAAACATAATTCTTATATCCAACAATCAATTTTGTAAAATAATGTATCATATCTTAAGTCCAAAATTTTAAAGATAATAATGGAATAAGTAATCATAATTGAAATTCTAGATTGATAAATATGATGCAATCAAACTTGAAAATTTATGTATTTATGAAAAAAACCATGAACATTATCCAATAATCGTAAAATTAGGGGTTTATTTAAAAGGAATGTGAATTATAAAGATTTTTAATAAAAAGAGGACAAAATTGAAGGAGGTAGCTATTTGTAATGGGCTGTGGTGTTTTTCAAAGATACAAATAAGTTATTTAAAATTTTAAAGAGCCTGAAATAAAGAAAGAAAACAAAGCAAAAGAGAGGGCATTAAATCATGTGTATTGTTCGACCATTAAGGGAAACTAGTTGACTAGTAAAAGGTTATGAATTTTAGTAGTCAACAAGATAAGCAACCAGTAAACCATTGAACTCACTGGAAAGCACAAAGGAGTGAATTTTAAAGATATTAGTTAGTTACACTGAGATATTAATTGACCAGTTAACGAGATAGCTTAAGAAACCATCTTTAAAACTCAAATTAAAGTATCAAAACTTTAAGAAAATAATATTAAAACACATATCAACCAACTAAATATCAATAAAAAAAATTGATCATATAAAGGGCCTTATAAAAAATAATTCCTATTAAACAAAAACTAATTTTCCTCTAATTAAGCAAGCTTTATGCTTATTCAAAAGTTTAGAGAAATAATAACCCAATTGATGTAAATTCTAACTTTATAACCTTATTTTGCATATAGTCTCTAATTTTAGGTACTATAGTTCACACTTTAAAAACACGTTACTCATAATTAAAACTCAAATAATCATCACCAAATTGACTCATAAATGCAATTAATCATATATTTCTAAATTATAAATTAATAATTATATCATGTTGAACATTACTTAAGAGAGATTTGAATGAAGATTCTTCTTGAATTCTCAATCCAATAGTGTCATCTCATCTTTCTTACTATTCTCACTTAGTTAAACAATTTTAGAAGTTTTGAAAGTTAATTTTAAGAGTTTAATTATCCATATCCTACAATAACATCTTCAAAACTTTCTTGGAGGCAAGAATGTTAGATTCATCAAGATAAAAGATATAAATTTTAAAAATAATGCTTAATTCAATAGCTACAATCTGTACTACATACCATTTGGAGGGAAGATGAGTAATAACTTGGAATAATTTAAAGATAATTTATAAATTAAGCTTTATTAATGTCCAGTTGTTAGCTCAAGGTTCATATTTAATGATTTTGATGATAACCTTATAATATTTCAAAATTCAAATTGGATTTATTTCCTTATAAATAATGGTATAATTCTTAAAAGGAAATAAAATCATGGAATAATTGCTCTTCTTTTTGCAGGAACCTTATTTATGAACTTACCTTGTTAAAAAATCGTTTATCTGAAAGGATCCTACTTATTATGAAGGTTATATATTAGCCACGTGATTACTAGAAGATTTTTAGGCAAAGATGACATCAAAGTTATTCATAATTAAATCCATCCATTTGACTAATGATGCAAGTAAAGCAACGATTAGTTGAAAGAAAAGCCTAATAAAGGAAGAACAACTGCTTTTGTGAACATAGATCAGAGTTGTGAACACAGATCAGACTTTCAAAATAGAACTATAACATAAATTCTTTTGAAAGTGATATAATTGAAAAATCTCTTGTTCGTTAGAAAGTGAAAATATTTTTGACAGAGATCAGTATAGCTCATATCGAGTAAACTTTATTTTCTATTGAGAACTTGTACAGGCTAGTTTGGAAGGTTGGAGAACCATGAAAAATATTTACTCGTGAGGTTGAAGAGGCTCGTCAAATTACTACTTAGATTTTCGTAGTGAAACACTTAAGTTGGATACTTAGAGACTGGACATAGGTTTAGGTTGTAAGCTAAACCAATGTAGATTGACTGCGCCCTTCTTCTCTTCTCTCTTAACTCTCATAGTTCCGTATTATATTGTATGTGTATTCATTTTAGCAAAAGGCTCCTTCAATTCTAAAATAGGTTCCTTCAATTTATAATTTGCTAAAGGTTCCTTTATTTCAAAGGCACCTTTTGATTTAAAATTGTTTTTTAACTGGTCTTATTCTTTAGCAGGCTCTTGTTGTTTAACAGGATCCTATTATCTGTCAGGATCCTATTGTTTTTAATTTTTAACAGGCACCTGTCTTTATCTGAATTGAATGCAATTTGCAAAACTTTTTAAGTCATACACAATTCACCCCCTCTTGCATGTGTTTGCTTTATCACCATTCTCAATAGAATAATAACTAGGAACAATTTAAAGATAATTTATAAATGTAATACAAATTTCAAAATTATAATCTCATCATAATTTCATTTATAATATACATTTATCCCATGGAATTTATCTTATATAATATTCAATTAAACAAATATGTATAAGATAAAAAATGCCTTTAAATAACTATGTCACAAAAATCACAACTAACCGATTAACTATAGGACATAAATTAACACCTACTACCATGTAAAATAAAAAGAAAGGTAATTAAAAAAGAGGTGGTCATGTGTTTCTAATATGTAGAGGCAAAAGGAAAAATTAGTATTTAGCAATATTTGATCTCATATCTATAACATTGTATTGATAGTAAACTGAAGGAAAGTTTGTTATAGGAAGACTATGAGTGAACCATGGGACTGTCCATTATGGGACAATGGAGGTTTGATTTCTTAACCTATGAACAACTTAGTAAAGAAGGATTTTGAGGAGTGAAGGGTTCCAAATCACATGATTTTCTCTACCAATGTCAGATTGATAAATAGGAAGGTTATTCTTAATGTGACTCTTTAGTATGTAATAAGTTATTTCATGTAAAAGCTTTCGTCTCCCATGAAACCATCAATAATTGTTCTTAAAGACATCAAATTGTGAAGTTACTTAAGAGGATGCCAATTATCAAACAAGAAAAAAACTTTCCTCCATTTTTAACAATAAATTTGATATCACCTCAAACTTTATCCCTTAACTTAAGAATTTGCCTTAAAGTCTTAGACATATCTAATCTTGATTTAACTTCTTACAAACTTCTTTCTTTTAGATAATTTGAATTTGTTCACTTAACTTATAAGAATTATTCGTCATTAAAAAGTTTCTAAAAGCATTTAAATATAAGCATACTATTTGTTAGTTTAAAGGATTTAATTTCTAAACCTCCATCCTTTGGTGTACAGACATTGTTTCATTTAACATTAGCTTTTAAAGCCTATGTTTAGCTCTTGCTCATAGATACTTTTTAATTTTCCTTTCGAAAGTTTTAACTATATCTATTAGAATACTTATTTGAAGCTTCAATTTATATAAAATCCATTGATTATCGATGAAGTAAGTTAAAGTACACCTAGAAAGAATAACTATTTCTTGTTTAATTATCTATATTCTTATCCACCTTCTCAACAAAAAAAGGAAATCTTTATGTGCTTGTAGGCGTTATAGGAATTCTCAAGTATTTTATAGGGAGTTCTCCCTTTTAGAAGCCTATAAGATGTACAAGTCTCCTTACTATTCTTGGATTACCGTTAGAAATGAAGATCAAGCTCTTACAAAGAATAATTAAAACCTAGCAGAATGTTAAATTCATCCAAACTTGGTAAAACAAGTAATGGAGACCTTATTTTCTTTGTAAAATAAGAGTAGAACATTTGTAAAAGATAAATAAGGATAAGTTAAATATTTTCACCTTGTTACATTTAAAATTATTGTATATACTAATGTTCCTTGAGATAAGGACTTTTGAGGACCTCTATATCAATCATAAATAAGTAAAGAGAGGAGATCTTCCTAACAAAGACCTTTTTCTCCTTTAGAAATAGGAGAAAGCTCCGTAAGGATGATGATTATATAACTAAGAGTAGAGATATAATAAAAAGTTTAATTGACAAACTTGTGAAGAAAATCAAAACACATCTCATTTAAGTAGTTATTGAAAAATCAAAAGGACAAAGTTTCACAAAATTCCTATTATACCACAGTTGCTTCAAACTAAGATTTACATTTGCTTATCAGAAAGTAATTGAGTTAGCAACTACGATTTTCATAATCTGATTACAAATAGAAAAATTAAGTGCGCATCAAGTAAATCAATATAGGAATTTTTTTAATGTAGTACAGCACATTGACTTATGTATATGGGGCCCTCATCTAGATTAATCAACTTTCATCAAAATATAATAGATTTACACAAAGCTATTAGGGAGCTGACACCACTCACTCCTTGACATTATCCACTCGTACTCACACTCTTGAAAGTTATCTCACACCTAATAGTATAACCACCTTATGCTAACATCAACAGAGGATTTTGAAATAATGAATGAAGCAAAGAAAATAATATCTCAAGTGATTAAATGAAGCATTACAAGAAACAAAACAACAATTAAGTCAAAGAACACTCTCGTATGTATGCAACCTTATTAAATCATAATCATAAAGAGTCTTTCAAAAAAAAAAGTTTTTTATATACTATGTAGTTCGTCAACCAAAACCTTTACGCATAATAACCCCAAAAGTCAGTAGATGTTTTTCATATGATGAACACCCTTATTAGTTTCCTACCAAATCCTACCTTCTTTAAGATTCTTAATTCTTTAGGATTCCTTCCTTCTACAAATATCTTAACTTCCAATTCCATATATTCTAATATTGTAGAATCCTAAACCAAATGAACTTCCTTATAACAAAAGATATCCTTAATAAATTAAAATAAAAATAATGTTTGAAATAAAATAGTGTAACAATCTCCCCCTTTTTGGCATTATTTATCACATCAAAATCTTCCTCTGAATGAGAGAAATGGAAACTCTCCCTAAAATAAACAATCATGATAAAAGATATCAAAAAATCAAAGTTAAGGTCAACTATCACCAATAATGCTTTAACTACTATTTGAAAAAGCTATAAGTAAGTTCCTATCTCCCTCTTGGGACAAATCAATACCAAAAGAAGCTAAGAATCATTTGAAGAAGCGTAACTAAGAACTCGTTGTTTTCGAGTGAAAAATTCCTTCAATGGTGATCAATCTTAACAAATAAGGAGGCATAAGTATCAACATATCATTACTCACTTAAAATCCATCCTTATAAGATTGATCCCCTATTAAATTCACAAACCTAAAAAATGCATTAAATGAATCAGGATCAAACTTAATCAATCTTCCCCTCATATAAACCATACGAAAGTATAAAGCATTATCATATAACACTTTTTTTTACTTCAATAAGTTTTAAAGTTGTAAAGCACATTCTCTTAATGCCCCACGAAGAGATTCAAACTTGATGGAGTTGAGAGGTTTTGTAAACATATCAGCTAGTTACTTTTCAGTTGTTACATATGAACGAATTGCAGTTTTAGTCTCTACTAGCTCTCGAATCAAATGATACTTTAAATCAATATGTTTGGTTTTTGAATGCTAGTCTGGGTATTTGGAGATGTCTATGGGGCTCTTATTGTCATACTTGATGGTTAAAACATCTTAAGCAACTCTATAATCTTCCCTCATGTAGTAATTATCCACCGATCTTGTTCCACTTACTATACAATCTCCTTGTTATTTTAACAACTTGTATTCATCACTGGTGAACTTGAATAACAACCCATCATCATAAATCTGACCAATACTCGCTAAGTTAACTTTTAAACCATCTATATAAAGAACATTTTTGAAATGAGGCAATCTATTAATGCAAAGAGTTCCTTTACCAATCACCGTTGCTTTCTTCCCATCATCGAATGTAATATGACCATCCATACAACTTTGATAATTCATCAAATAGCTTCTTTCACCTATCATATGCCTTGAACACTTGCTGTCAAAGTACCATTCATTATGGGAAGTGCTACGCATTGATTTAAAAGCCACAAATGCTTGTTGGCGATTCTTTCTAACCCAAATCGGCTTTGGTAACCTCTACTGCTAAACTTTCTACCAAGAATGTCTGAATTTTCTATTTTGAGCATTATGAAATATCATTTGTAGCAACTTGTAGCAATTTGACCTTATATGACTTTTTACACCACAGAAGTGACATATAGGTAAAAACTTTTTGCTTCTTGAAATTTCTTCTTGCTTAGTTGATTTTGCTTCTTTGACAAATCTAATCTCACCATTTAACTCATTATTCACCTGAGAGAATTCACTTTTATATCCAACACCATAAAAATCTTCTTTGTTTTTGCCAATTTCTTGTAAAATGTCTAGCATCTCGGTACTACCATTTAACTTTCTTATTCCTTTGTCTGTATTGATCAGCTTTATCTTAGTTTCATCAAGTTCATTTTTTTTGACAATAACTTCATCTCTAGATCTTGAATAACATCTTTCTTGGTATAATTCTCCCACTTTAACTTCGAGTTATACATTAGTTCATAGGCCTTTTAGATATCTTCCTTTTTGAAATTTGAGTCACTATCATCGCTTTCGTTATTAGAATTAAAGTTTGAAACTAAAACATATGAATATTCATCTTCGATTTCTTCACTAGTTACTGCTAAGCAAACAACTAGACCTTTTTTATATATAAAGCAAACAATATAGCATGATGACTCACAATTTCTTCTTCATTTCCATACTCACTTTTAGATTTGTTTTCACTTCAAGTGATGGTGTAAGACTTCCCTTTTCTCCTTATAAAAGAGTTAGCACGCTCCGCTTGCATATGACCGAAACCTTGACACTCATGACATTGTATCTTCTTTGTATTATTTTCACCTTTTTGAGTTTTTGCTTGAAGTTGAAGTTATAGTTGGATGAACTTCCACTATTCTGTCTAAACGCAGGTCAATCTTTTTTTACCTTCTTCAGCCATTTGCTGAAATTTCTTGTTAGCACCACCAGATCTTCGTTTTCATCAAAATCATCTCTTGAATCATACACAGAATTAGCAACTTTAGCTTGTAACACCAACCCTTTATTCTTCTCATTCTTGTCTCTCAATAGGTTCATCTCGAAGTTTGTGAGAATTCCAATTACCTTATCCAAAAATAACTTATTAATATTATGATCTTTCTCAATAGCTCCAATCTTCATTATGAATCTTGGAGGTAATGATCTCAAGGTTTTCTTTACAAGTTTCAAATTTGAATACTTCTTCCCAAGTTGATGTGCTATATCACACAGTCGATCATAAAAGTCTCCAATAGTTTCAGTTTCCTCTATCTTAAGCTCTTCAAATCTAGTAGCCAACATTTGAAGTTTGATGCTATCACTGATTGTGATCCTTCATGTATAGTTTGTAATGTATCCTAAGCTTCTTTTGCTAATTCACACACAGATATCATACTGAAATGTCTTTCATCTGCAACAATGAAAATTGCATGCATTGTTTAAGAGTTACCAAGTGCCCCCTCTTCTTTAGCTCTTGTCCATTCAGACAGATCTTTAGGTACCGCTTCATTCTTTTCATCAATTATTATAGGATAAATCTGGCTTTTCAACATAGAAGTCCAAGCTTTAGTCCCTTGTGCTTAAATAAATACTTTTATTCTCGATTTGCAAACAAGATAGTTATATCCACTAGTAACGGAGGCCTAATAATTGACACCCCTTCTCTAATAGCCATAAGTGCAAAACATTGATCTACACCAACTTTACACACCTATTTTTGATTAGATGAACCAAACTCTTACACCAAATGAAAAACCTAAAGGTCAAAGTTTCAAAAAAATCATGTTCTATTGTAGTTGTTTCAAACTAAGATTTACAGTTGTTTATCAGAAAGTAACTAGGTTATCAACTACAATTATTCAAATTTGATCACAAGTAGAAAAATAAAGTGTGTAAAAAATAAATCAACACAGGAAATTTGTTAACATAGTTAGGCACACCCAGCCTACGTCTACAAGGCCCTCACCCAGATTAGTCAACTTTCACGAAAGTTTAATAGGCTTACACAATGCTATTACAAAGACAATACCACTCACTTATTGACTTTATTCACTTATGCTCAAACCCTAGAAAGTTATCTCACACCTAATAGCATAACCACCTTATGCTAACTTCAATAGAGGATTTTGAAACAATGAATGAAACAAAGAAAATGATATCTCAAGTGATTAAATCAAGAATTACAAGAAACAAAACAACATTTGAGTCAAAGAACACTCCCTTACGTGTGCAACCTCATTAAACCATAATCATAGAGTCTTCCAAAAAAAACGTCTGCAGTACACTGTAGTTCATCGACCAAAACCTTTACGCATAACAGCCCCAAAAGTCAATGGATTTTTTCATGTGATGAACACCTTTTTTAATTTCCAACCAAATCGTACCTTTTTTAGGATTCTTGATTCTTTAAGATTCCTTCCTTCCCCCAATATAAAATAATGTAAGAGTTATAAAGTTCTATAAAATAATGGAAGAGTTATAAAGTTCTAATCGAAATAATTAAAGACTTTCTAGAAATTAATTTTCAAACTTTAGTTAAGATTTAAACCCTTTTATGATAATTCTTTAAAAATTCTTGAGATAAAAGGATATTATCTCTTTTCCTTCTTTTTAATGAATGTATCTTAAGTTTAACTAGAAATGTTTTTTTATTAAATTAATCTAGAAACCAGTAATTTAGAAATAATTTTGTAAAAAGTGTTAAAGAAAGAGATAGGGTGAAAGCTTCTAAAACCAGAGCGACTAAAATTTTGAAAATTATAATGATGATTGTTTTTTTAAAATTTTTTCAACATTAGCCTTTTGGTAAAGAATTTTAGGATCACCTCTATAAATATGCCACCTACCATATTTTAAAACTTCTAAAACAAATAGGCATTAAAATTATTTGATATAAAGTGTTTTTTGGATTAACGAAGATAACTTCCTTGATATCTGATAAGGTTAAAAAGGTGTCGCTAAAAGAGAGTTCAGTTGATGGTTAACTATATTTGGAATTAAATCTAGCAAATACTTTCCACTTTCGTTTATCAATTCAAACTTTCCAAGTAAATAAGAGCAATATTCCATCGTTGTTATTTTAAGTTGCTCATGAGTGCTAGCTAGATTCTTGATGTAGTTGATAAATTGACAATCTTGTTTCTATTCCTCCTTTAGATTAAGGCATTATGAAATTATTTAGAATTCAAACCCCTTCCTTTAACCTGTTAAATCTAGATATTTACTTAAAGTAGGAGATATAAATGTCAAGAACTTCCTTGTAGCTTCACAGTTTCTTTTCCTCTTTGATTTTAAAAGTGTTATCCTAGCCTTTTGAATTTGTAACTTAGTACATGAAAATTTTCTTAAGAAGTTATTAAAGTTAAAAGTTAAATTATTTCTTTTGCTATGGCTATCCAATCTAACTTACATATGGTAATGGTCAGAGAACACATGATTACTGAATTTTTCCTAAGAAAATGGAACTCCCTCATCCCCTTGACATTCACCAAAGCTATATCCAATTTTTTCATGAAGAATTTTTAATCCAACTAGTTATATAATTAAGTGAAGAAGTTCTCTTCAAATTTAAGGTACAAAGATCTCCTAATATGTTATTATCTTAAGTTAGTCCATGTGAGATCTTCATTACTATCATTGAGTTTATTGAATTTGTCTCTAGATTCAAGGGGAAAGGGGTATATTTGAAATTTCTAAGAACAATCCAAGGTGATATGGAGCTCTGGTTGATGATGGTAACTATTACAAACTAAAGCTGCTGATAAACATAAGAATTATTTGAGGCATAAGTATAGGTGACGTAGCGAGAAAGGAAGATAGCTACGCAACATATGTACTAGAAATAAAAGAATCCACTCATAAATAAAGCTTAAACCAACTGAATTTGAGAGTATTATTGATAATGTCTAAAACAATATTTAGAAGCCCTATTTATAGGCTTAACAACTTAACTCTAATGCTAAAAAATAGAAAACTAAAGACAAATTGGAAACTTATACAAATAGAAAATTAAAACAAGTAAAAAAACTATAGAAATAAAAAAATAGAAAAGTATAAAACCTATAAAAATAGGAAACCAACTTAGTAGGAAACTTATAAAAATGGGAAATTTATTATAATAGACATTCCACATTAGTCCCCTTTATTTAGGAAAAACTCATCCTTAAGTACTCTAGCAAATAAGGATACAATGGCTATTAGAAAGAAAGTCCACCATCAATATTTCAAGTTTTGATTAAGTGACAATATGGAAAGTCTGCCCCTTTACTTTAGAAGCTTTGAACTGGGAATTCTTTCCTTATAGGTGAAGCATAAAATTTTTCTCCTTTTTTAACTTATATACATTTTTCTCATCCATCATACTGAACAACAAAATCAAATTGCCAAGGCCTTCCTAATAAAAAATGACAATCATCTAAGTTTACAACATTAAATTAAATATAATCCTAATATTAACCAATAAAAAAGGGTACCTTATAACATTTAGTCACTTGAAGCTTATATGTTGATTTATTTCACCTGATTATATAAGAATTTGGGTGCTTCTCAGTCTGCAACCTAAGCCATCTCATGAAATCTTTGCTAATTATGTTCTCATTGCTCTTACCATTAATATTCATATAAAAATTAATTTATAATGGTATAATTTGTTTAAAATAAATGATATCATTGGGTCTTATCTTCTTGGCTTAAATATAAAAATAACTTTTAGATTACATAATTTTCTCCTCCTTAATTTCTTCCTTCTAGTTCTCATACTCTTCATCATCACCTTTAAGTCCATAGATAATGACATCATCATCTTTGTACTCCACAATATTCACTTTTGGCTGGGGACACCATTTTGGAAAATATCTTGATTCTCCATATCTTTAACAAACTCTAGGTTGAGGCTTGATATAGGGATTCTTCTTCTTTGGACACTCATTGTTTTTTCCTACCTTCAGCTTACCTATAACCTTCTATTCCTGGAAACGATTCTCACATAGAGGATGTTCTAGTAGTGTCTTCATCTTTTCTATGGAAACTCCAAAAACTTATTCCATATAACTGTTACAAGGAGGTTCAATTCTACCTATCTCTTAAGCTAACAATTCTACCTTCAATGTCAAATTCTAAGCCTCTACAAAAGTGTAAATGGGTAATATCTTGATCTCCTCCCCTAAGACAAGTCTCAAACCATCCATGAATCTTGAAAACACTTGTCTCTATCTCTCTTAGATCATTATGATGAGATAACCTCACAAATTTGATAGTGTAGTCATGCACAGATTTAGAACTTTGCCTGTACTGCTAGTACTGTTGGAATAAAATCTATTAGCAATTAGAAGGTAGAAAATCCATTTAAATCATTTTTTTTATCCATGTCTAAGACCAAACCGAATACTTTTCAACACACCATCTCCTCTCTTTGCTATTTTTTTGACTAAGTAGATGCAACTCCTTTGAACCTATAAGCTAAAAACTTTACCTTCCTCTCTTTTGGGATCTCATGATAATCAAATAACCGCTTAATGTCTATGATCCAATTAAGAACTCCTTCAATGTAACACCCCAACTCCCGCTGAACCCGAACCCGATATCGATTATGATACCCGAATCCGTGCCCCGCGAGGGTGGCGTGTCACATCACTTAACACTTCACTAAACACTTTGCAAAAGTCGG
>JANIIA010185062.1:0-24514 GCA_027478495.1 Erythroxylum alaternifolium
TGTTTAGTGAATGATCAGTGTTAAGTGTTAAGTGATGTGACACGCCACCCTCGCGGGGCACGGATCCGGGTATCACCATCGATATCGGGTTCGGGTCCGGCGGAGGTGGGGTGTTACACCATCTATATTGTTTAGAAAGATAAAATTACATGTACTATAAGTTCGTATCAATATGTTTCGATACATTAGTTGACCAGTATGACATATTTGTCTACCTATGTATCATTAATTAGATAATATCATTATTATTACTTATTATAACTACTTATTGCTACTTATTGTACGGAGGTTCCTTTTAACCTTGGTGAAAGAAGAGTTTAGAATCCTAAGAGTGAATTAATGAGTGCACATCTGTTAGACCCCATTTTTGGATTCTAACTCGTGAGTCAAACGTGAGCGCATCACTCTGGAGGGTTCTTGTAATGGAATCTCATTAGCCAACATAGGTTCATCTTAATTCTCATAACCTCCCAAAATTTCATATTTAAACACTTGATATACAACAAACCATTCTTATGTTTATAACCTCAATCGTGACCTTAAACATATCACTCATTTTCTCTTATTTCCACATCAAACCAAGTACATTTGAAGCTTCATTCAAGCCTAAAAGTATCATAGGAAAGCATTAATAAGTCCACAACTTATAAATATACGTGATTTGGGACAATAGGCATAACTTTCACTATATGTCGTATCAAGGTCATTCAAGTACTTTTTCGAAGAGGACTTTGAGTTCTACAACTTCAGTGAAGACCCCGAAGAGAGATTTTGCCGTTTACAGGGTCAAAATTTGCACATTATATAACTGTCCTGAGAATGTCCACTTAGCAGACATATGTTGCTCCGAACGGACATGAATTAAGCTGTAACGTTAAAATTCCCGAACAATTTCGCCTAACAGACATCTACAGGTCAAATTCTGATCTCCTAACTCCTACAAGTTACCTATGACCCCTCTTATGCATATCTATCATTTCTAACTTATTTTCCTCATCATTTTCCCTTCATTGACACTTTCATTTGAGCTCAATATCATTTACATCCAAAACATAATATATGTTTGGTCATCAATCCAAAAACATAACATTCAAACTTATGACATTTATCATAATTTTTGCACATGTTTAGCTCTCTTTGTTACCTTAATTTCATCTCTAAATTATCACACTAATTCTTCCCATTTCAAGACACCACAGTACTCTTTTTTTGTTAAATCAAGTTAGAAATGGGCTATAAAGTGTCCAGCATACACCCTTTGTAGCATCAGTAATTTGTAAAAAGCATATCTCTCGACTCCAATGTCTAAAAGTTACAAACTTTATATCATTCGAAAGCTAAGAGGATAAACTACAACTTCTAAGAAGACAACTTTGTCTAAAATAGCCTATATTAATACAGTTTTTTCCCTAAAGTCGGAACACAGATTTTACCACTATGAATGCTTGAAAACTGCAATGCGAAAACTTGAAAAGTCATGAGCAAAACATAAATATATTTCATTAACATCAAAAGAAAAGAGTTTTAAAAAGCTTAAATGGGCATTTCAAGACCCAAATACATCATTGGTCTCATAATCCAAAAGTAAAAAATATACATGAACGAGTGTTACTTGAAATGCGGCTAAAGCCTTGAGTTTCCATAAACTAACTTAAATACAAAATTATGTAAACTTCAAGTGATGCCTTAATCTCTATCATTTGATCTCTTGCTCTTCCCCTGGAGATTTGGAGGAATGGGGATGAGATTAAAAGCTCATGGGTAACAAGTTTATAGAGAAGAAATAGGCAAAACTATTGAAAATATTCATTGCTGTAGTAAATTTCATTGAATCCATAAAATACGTATTTCTCAAATTCTCAAGCTTGTCAAACAATCCATGAAGAACATAAGTCATGTATTCATTAAACTTGTCAACAAATCGTAAACAAGTTAGGCACTCATAATGGTTTGGATAGTCCATATACATGAGGGAGTTTTTGCGAAGCTTTGATAAACATAAGGGAGCTCTTGCGAATATCCAGTACACATGAGGGAGTTCTTCTGAGTCTCCAGTAAACATGAGGGAGTCCGTGATGGAGCTCTATGGCACTAGCAGGCAGGCGGGAGAAGCCTTTAACATGGTTAAAATGCACGTGACATAACATGATGGACCACCACAAACCCACACAGACATGAATTTCATGACTTGTAAACATTTGCAAAAGGCACATTTTCGAAACATGATTTCCATAACATGATATAATTCAAAAACAATTTCCATGATCATTTTATAACTTATCAACAAGATTCATGTACCAAACATGTAGCAATTACTTAAATCATTTAAAAAACAATAAATGCAATATTTATAAAACAATTGAAATCATTTAACTATATTGATTTAGAAAAATACCCATAGCTCATCAACTCAACTATAAACATGTAACCCACTTGGATTCCTTGCTTAAAACCTTGCTTAAAAATGCCCCTCCTCTTGCTCCTCTTGCCTCTCTTGATTCCCTTTAACATTAGCACAAATCCAATTCAATAGGAATACAAATTGAGACCCCAAAAAGCATATTCACTAAAATTGATTATAGAATACTCACACCCATGTATTTCCTAAGCTTCATGAACTAAAGCTCTTCCAAAAATCCAAAGGATTAAAAGTGAGCTTACCTTGAATCTTCACCAAACAAAGAGATGTTTGGCTCAAACGAAAGCTCTTCTCTTCCTCTTTCTTTTTCTCTTCTTTAACAACATCAAAATCACTCTTGAAAACTAAGAAAAGATGAAACACCACCCTATCTTTGTCGTCTTTCTTTTTCTCTCATGGACGAAACTCTCTCTCCTTTCTTTCTTTTTCACGTTTTTCTCTCCTTCTCTACCTTCATTCATGTTTTGCTTCCTTTAATGAACAAGAAAACATTTTTCCTCTTCCAATTCTACCTTAATGAGTGCTAAAAGTCCACTTTACCCTTCCTTTAATGCTTCATGACTTTTATACTTAAGTGACATGCCACAATTGCCCTTTATACATTCTTACTACTTTAATCTAACTAACCAGAAGAATATAACCCTACTGACACTGAAATAAATAATTAAACTCTAATAATAATTCTATCATGACCTCATAATTTATTTAAATCATGCTTAACTCAACAAAAATATTTGAGGGCCAATAGGAACATTTAATATTAGGTTTGATTTTTTTTATTAATTAGATTAATTAAATTGAAACAATATCTATAAAAATAAGCAAAACCAAATTCTAGTAAGATTTGGGATTTGGTCATGCTTATTAATTTTAGCATTCTAAATGAACGAATGTGGGCATATAGAAAAACGTACAGCTCCTTTAATTCATGAAATGAATGAATGTGAGCATGTAGAAAAACATACAGCTCCTTTAATTCATGAAATGAATGCAAGTGATAGTTTCGTTACAGCTCTTTTGCATTCTTAAAAAAATGAATGAAGGAGGTGCATTTGTTATGTTCTCGATTCTCTCCTAATCAGCTGAATATAGCAAAGTAAAAAACCTCCATTTTTTTCTCCTTTCCTACCAAAGGATCTTGTTAACCAAGTTGTCCAAGGAGAATAAGTGGTAGATTAGATTGGTTGATAACACAGCAGCAAGGAGTCGAAGCTGCAGCAAAGAGTCGGTAATATTCTGATCTTGTTCTTATTTTATTTATTTTCTTTATATCATATTGATAGTTGTCAATTGGATGATGTTTTAGGGTTTAATTTGTTATGTATTTAATGTGAATTTGAGTGTTGAGTATGCATTTAGGGATTAATTATGTTAGTTTGAGTGTTTTAGTATTTTTATAGGTTATACTAAGTCTTTGAGCTTAAATATTATATTTTTGAGGTACCGTGATGCATTTATTGGTGTTTCAGGGTAAACGGTGAAGAACGGAGAAGATTCAAAAAGTTATAGGCCAAAGACCTAGCCTACGATTGTAGCACAGCAGCTTACGATCGTGACAAAGAAGGATGAGCCAGCAGTAGTCGGGCTAAGCCATGATTATGGCCTGCATCGAGCTAACAGAAAAACTCAAGTTTCACAAGATTTTACTAACCGTTTCGACCCCGACTTTGACCTAAAGCCTCAAAAGTATAAATAGATCATTACAAGTCAAAGGTATCAACTAGAGAGTCTGAAAAAAGAGAAAACTCATATGATCCAATCTGAAAAACCTAAAAAGAAATCGAGCGATTGAGGAAGGAGACACGTAGAAGAGCCTG
The DNA here is from genome assembly GCA_027478495.1 of Erythroxylum alaternifolium. Classification (NCBI taxonomy): domain Eukaryota; kingdom Viridiplantae; phylum Streptophyta; class Magnoliopsida; order Malpighiales; family Erythroxylaceae; genus Erythroxylum; species Erythroxylum alaternifolium. Next base: position 4,237 of record JANIIA010185062.1, read on the forward strand.
ACGTAATGTACTTCCCGAAACAACTGTTTTCTTGCTGTCGCTGCCTCCCAGACTCAATTGCCTATTTATTTTCCATTTATTTTAATTTTATGCATATATAGAATTGAAATAGGTGTTGAGAATATATTGTGTTAAATGTTGAGTTTGTGTTTATACTTACCTTTGGATCTTGATTTTTAAGATTAATAAATTCGGATTAATTGGGTTTTTATTGATTACTTGTGATTTAATTCCTATTATTAATAACTTGGAAATAGACTGAGAGGGTGAGCTAAGTGAAAATAATCAATTTGGGCTAACGAGAGTTAGGTGAATTGATAGGTAAAGGATTAAATAAAATCGATAAAGTCGTGTAACGAGAGATCGAGCATAGATTCCTGGTAGGATAGTAAACAATTTTAGAACTAATTTAAGTTTTGCATCAATTGCAAATCAAGAGATCGCAATTCCATAATTTAAATTCAAGATTATCAATTAGGGTTAAGATTTATAACTTGAGAGAGAGTAATTCACCCTAGGATTGTCTAGACCCATTAAGTCGATAACTTCACAATTAATTCGATTTTTATTAAATTCAGATCAAAATCCCCATTCTCTCACTCAGTAGTTTCTAGATAGGTTTGGAATGGTTTGTGTGATTTTTTTTTTAATTAGATTTTTGTAACTCAATTCTTAAATTAATTGTTAATTGATGTATTTCTGTATTAGTTTATTTGATTTGAATTATTGCAATTTTAGTGCGACCTTAGATTTTAGGACTAGATTAGGCTTCCTCATGGGATGGATACCTTAGGTACTACGTGAACAACCTATGCACTTGCGGAATTTACCAAGGTTATAAATAGTAAAACTTAGCAAATATAACCTTGCAAACAAGTTTTGTGTGCCATTACTGGGGAGGCGATTAGTTTAGTTCTTCAATCTAAGGCTTTCACTTTCGTCTTTTTTTTTAAAAATAAGTTTAGGATATAACGTAGAGACACACCAAGATATCTTAGAATAAGAATTGAGACATTTGAAGAGCTAGATGCCAAGGAGAAATGGAAAGAACAATGGTGGAAAATAGATATTATAGGAAGCAACGAAATTTTGAGAATTACAATGAGTCGCAATATTGTTGGAGAAATAACAACCCTTATTAGATCATATACACTTCGAGGTGGCAGAACCACCCAGATTTCTATTGGTCAAATAATGCAAGTACTCACATGGGACCCCAAGATCTATTTGAAGTTCAACATGAGGAGTCCAGTTCATGGGATTCTAAATTGGACAAGATCTTGGATAAGCTCACAGACATAGAAGAAAGGTAGAAGAGACTAGAAGAACATATTGATCAAGCGATGGAAAATCATGCTGCTTCTATTTATAACCTAGAGATTCAAGTAAGACAACTTTCCAGTGAATTTTGTAAGAGAAGTGTGGAAGACTCTTTGAGAAATATGGAATTAAATTAATGAGAGCAATATGGGTTATAACACTTAGTAATGGGGAAGAGCTAGCAGAACCAGAGGAAGACCATGCTGAACCCCAACTCATTGACGACCAAGAGATGACAAAAGTATGATGAAAAGAGTGCCAAACATCCCTTGTATTCACCAGTCCTAGATATACCACATGTGAAAATCGAAAAATCTCGGATGGACGTCCATGCAAAAACCCCCTTTGGATTGATGATGATGATGAGACATTCAAAATGAATGATGTATATAAGAATCCGAAGGTGAGTAGCTCATTCAGGATAATTGATGTGTTCAAATCTTTTAAAGAACAAGAGAAAAAAGAACAGATGACAATAAACATCGAGTTTGAAGAAAGCATGGAAGTCTCTGTTCGAGAAGCAGAAGAATTAGAGGAAATGAAGGTGATTAAGGCAGAAGGAGAGCAATTCACCTTCGCATATGGCAAACTACTGGATTTGATGGAAGGTTAGGGGAGTTTCATTATTCCCTATTTTATTGTCAATTTCTTAATAAGAAGGACAATAATGAAATTAATCGGTTTTCTCAACTTTATTAATATTGTCCTTCTACTCATTTTGCAATTTGTAGCTTACTTATAGGCTACAAAATTGATATTGAACGAAAAGGGTGGAAGCAAGCCGCTCATAATTGATCCTGGTTGAGTTTGCAATAAAGAATGTCGAGCTACCGACATTAAGAGAAGCACTGTATAGGAGGCAACCCATGAAAAATTGCTTTCTTTGATTATTTATATTAGAACGTTTGAATTTTGTAGTTAGGATTATTTTTGTTTCCAAATAAAATCAAGAAGGAATAAGATTTCAGGATAACGTGGATGATTGATCAAAGAAGAAGAAGAACATGGCTAGAAGAAAGTTCTGGATGCAATCACTGAAACAAACAGAACACTTGCGGAGATGGCATGTATACAACGACGCCAGAGCCAAAATATCTGACTGATCCATTAGTATTTCGAGTCTCAGGGCGTTCAATTACCACCTCCAACACTATCACCACCTCCATCCCCTTAGGATTTCTATCTAACGCAACTTTTCTTTTCCAAATTATCCTTCAATTATATTTTGTTTTTATGTTTATTTTTATTTTTGTTGTTAATTCATCTGTTCTTTGTTACTTTAATTCTTGTCTTTACTCTTTTGTTTTTGTGCTTGTGTGCTTCCTTCTCACATTGACGACAATATGTTATTCAAGTGTGGGGAGGGATTCTGTCTTTGCTTTTGTATGTGCTTTTTGTGTTCTATATGAAAGATTAATAGTTGCATTATGTGAAGTGCGTGAATTGTCAATGGCTTAGATCGACTGAGATTCTTTTAAATTTGGATATAGTCTATTAGGTTGTGAATAATCATTAACCTACAAAATTAGTGAAATAGGGGGCCTTTGGATAAATATACAGCCTAAGTAGGACTTGGTGTAAATCTAGCACCCTCTAAATCGTCACATTCATTCATAATTTGAGGTCTTTCAACTTAAGTAGCTTAACTGGTATTTTTCAAGAAGACGAATAGCTAAAAAAAACAAGATAGGCAACAAAAAAAAGTTTACTTAATAAATTACTATTTTGCTAACCTTCGGGTAATGAATAGAACTAGTAGCCAGTTGAAAACATGATGAAGCTAAGTAATTGGATCGATATGTGTCCCAAATGTGTGCCCTCACGTAAAAAGATTATAATGTCGTTTCAACCAAGCTATTTAATAAAATGGCTTAATTGAGTAACCGGATCGACATTCATCATAAATGTTTGCCTCCGAGTAAAAGACTAAGTCTAGGTTATTTTTTAAAAAAGTGTGTTTTGTCTTAGTGAAAACCTACCGGACTTATAATAAGCTTAAATTTTCATGAAAATGTACTAAGGAACAGTTACAAAGTCTGAGGGATCGAAAATTTATTAATGTTTATGTACAATTGAAAACGGTAAATAACTTAACACTTAGGTCTTGATTAAGTTGTATATTTAGTTCAAAGCCCCTAGACACATATTTTACATGTTAATTATTTGACATCACTGAACGATTATGTTTAAGATTAAATTCATTTCATGAAGATCAAAGCCTTTGCCTCATTATCGCATTACGTGTTATGTGTTGTTGTTTTGTTTGCTTGAGGATAAGCAAACGTTTAAGTGTGAGGATGTTGATAGTTGTCAATTGAATGATGTTTTAGGGTTTAATTTATTATGTATTTAGTGTGAATTTGAGTGTTGAGTATGCATTTAGGGTTTAATTATGTTAGTTTGAGAGTTTTAGTGTTTTTATGGGTTAGACTAAGTCTTTCAGGTTAAATGTTATATTTTTTAGGTACTGTGATACACTTGTTAGTGTTTCAGGGTAAACAGTGAAGAACAAAGAAGATTCAAAGAGTTTTGGGCTAAAGACCTAGTCCACGGTTATGGCACAGTAGGCCACGATCGTGATAGAGAGGGACAAACCACCAGTAGCTAGGCCACGATCGTGCACATGGGGCACGATCATATGCACGATCGTGATAGAAAGCCTCTAAGTCAAGCCACAATGATACACATTGGGTCATGATCGTGAAAAAAAGGTTAAGGTGCTAGCCACAATAGTGGCAGGAGTCGGCTGAACAGAAAAACTCAAGTTTCGTAAGATTTTGTGAACCATTTCGACCCCGACTTTGACCTAGAGCCTTAAAAGTATTTTAAATCATTACAAGTCAGAGGTAGCAACTGGAGAGTATGAGAAAAATAGATCACTCATATGATCCAATCCTGAAAAACCTAGAGAGAAATCGAGCGATTGAGGAAGGAGACAAAGGAAGAGAGACACGGAGAAGAGCTTGACGTAACATACTTCTCGGAATAGGTGGTTTCCCGTTGTCGCCACCTCCCCGACTCCATTCCCAACGCATTTTCCATTTATTTCAGTTTTATTCATGTATAGAATTGAAGTAGGTGTTGAGAATATATTGTATTGAATGTTGAGTTTATGTTTATACTCACCTTTAGATTTTGATTTTTGAGATTAATAAAATTTGGGTTGGTTCGGATTTTATCGATTTACTTGTGATTTAATTCCTGTTCTTAATAACTTGGCAATAGACTGAGAGGGTGAGCTAAGTGAAAATAATCAATTTGGGCTAACGAGAGTTAAGTGAATTGATAGGTAAAGGATTAAATCAAATCGATAGAGTCGTGTAACGAGAGATTGAGAATAAATTCCCGGTAAGTTAGTAGACAATTAGAACTAATTTAGGTTTGGGTCAATTGTGAATCGATAGATCGCAATTCTATAATTTAAATTAGGGATTATCAATTAGGGTTAAGAATTATAACTTGAGAGAGAGTAATTGACCCTAGGACCATCTAGACCTATTAAGTTGATAATTTCACAATTAATTCAGTTTTTATTAAATTCGGATCAAAAACTCCTTTCTCTCACTTGGTAGTTTCTAAGTAAGGTTTGGATTGGTTTGTGTGATTTGTTTTGTTAATTAGATTTTTGCAACTCAATTCTTAAATTAATTATTGATTTATTTATTTCTGTATTAGTTTATTTTGATTTGAATTATTGCAATTTTAGTACGACCTTAGATTTTAGGACTAGATTAGGCTTCCTCGTGGGATTGATACCTTAAGTACTACACGAACGACCCGTACGCTTGCGGAATTTACCAAGGTTATAAATAGTAAAACTTAACGTGTGTAACCTTGCGAACACATATCATGTATGGATAAAAATCATGCTACTTTGGTGTTTATGTTTCCACTGCATTTGATTTGGAAAAAGGTTTTGAAATCTACAATTTAGCCAAACCAAGCACGAACTTGTTTTCATTCCAACAATATGATGTTTCAATACATACTCAATTGACTTTCTGAGTATGTATACTTATTCACAATTCTTGATCATTCAAACATCATAGCTTGTACATAGCTAGTTTGCAATTAAGTTAATACCTTAAGTATACTTGATCATGCTCAATTAATTAACCATACATTTACTAACTATTTTCTAGCATTACAAGTATTCACATAATTCTCAATTTTCATTCATTCATTCCTAATGCATTATTTAGATCCTTTGGAATACATTTGCATCAATTCTAACATCTTCAATTCTTTAACTCTCCTACAATCCAAACTTAGATACATTGAAATCAAACAATCTTTTCCTTAAGGTATAACATCAATTAACAACTTTAATTTATCAAAAACTTTAATCAACTTATCAAGCATCAATCTACGTTTATTTCAAACCTTAATCAAGTCTAAATATACCAAATTAGAGTGACTTGTCCTCATGTGGTTCAACAATTTCGCAAAATAGAAAATACCATGTCAAAACCTTGCTCACGATCGTGGGATACCTTACCATGATAGTGATAGAAGCTACTGCATCTGTCCATAGTCGTGGGATGACTACCACAATCGTGGCCTACCCTTTTTCCTTCACTTTTCCAGATTCTCATACGTTGATACTAAATTCACAACACCTTCATAATAGTCCATTAGTTATGCCTCAATTATACCCTAATTATACTTCAATTCCTCATCAATATCATATTCAATTCCAATTCAAACTTATTCATTTGACAGCTCAGAAAGCATTGTCTTTCATGCATCAAAAACCAAACCAGAAACTATCATTGACACATCATTTTCTATAACTCATTTCATCATCAACATTATATATATTTCATTCCAATTCATTCATCATCATCATACTATTAACCCATGCCATAAAGATAATATGTCTACTAACTTGTTGAGCTCTAATTCCACCTCAAAACATCACCCTCTATGTTTGCAAGATCATCACAAATTTAGGGTCAAAATGAGTTGGTTTTTCAGCAAAGATGGAAGATAACAGTCAACTGGTTCTTAAACTATCTTGTACAGGATAAAAGTCTAACTTGGATGTAACAATTAAGCAAGGATTGGATGTAACAATTAAGCAAGGATTAGACTAAAATGCAGATAAGGAAGCTAGGAGTCATTTTCAATAGAGAGCAAGGGAGGAGATGATGAAAGTTCTGGTAGAAACTTTCCATATTAGCATTATGCAAATAAGTGCAAGATGTCTTCATCTCTTAATGACATAAGTCATTAAGCATTTCTTCCATTTGTCCATTAAATATGCTGCCATTTGTCTCCTAATTATTGGTTCACATGTCACACGTTAATTAGTCCACTTGTCACTCTATAATTGTTCCATTTTTTAATTAATGATTAGTCCATATTTCACTCATTTAACTATACCAAATGTCACTTAATTATAGGCTTAATCCTCTTAATTTTTCATATGTCAAATAGTCTTGCCATTTAGCATTTTTCTAAGACTAAATGTACATATTAATTTATCAATCTCCCAACTATGACAATTAATTCCAAGTTGCTAATTATAATCCATTAATTCTTATCATTGGTAAACCAAAGTACAAGACATTGGAAAAGCACATTCATAACTTATATCACATTCATTTTAGTTTCATACCCCGAAATATGTCAATTGAGTGTCGTTCGTCTAATTCATAATTTATGTGTGTATGCTCATATTATGCATTTGAATACAATTATATAATCATGTCATGGATGTACCAATTTCTTTCTATATGATAACACTCATGGGACTCCTTATTATAACACTTTAAATCTCTCAACAATTTAGGAAGCGGGATGCTACATCCTCGATAAGAGTTCTTTATAACTTTTGAACCAGTAACTATCTCAGAAGAATCTAAAGGACAAACATCTGAAGATTCTGAAATTTCTGAACAATCTTCATAATTCTCAGAGCAATTTGCAGATTTTTTTGAATTAGCTCGAATCATGATGACTATGCTTGATACATCTCACCTAATTAAGTTTGAACTAAAAATCAATGATGTTGAATCTATAGGGACTAAACCAATTGGACCTTCTCCACCACCAACAAAAGTACAATCAATTAGACCAACTTTAAGACCCTAGTTTACATTCGATAATCTACCACCCAAAAAAATGAGAGATCGTCTACGTGAATTTGATGCTTAGATCAATTTACATATGATTAGACAAGAATGTAAAACTCCTTTAGGGGTACATCGTTATGCCTTTTATAGTCTTTGCCATTTAGGATAATCCTTAGGTTTTTTGGGGTCTAAAAAGTGCCTTGAAAACTTAAAACCAGAAGGCTATCTACGTTATCTGTCGTGAAAGCCACAATCATGTCAGATTATTTTGCCTTCTATTATGATTGTGACAGACTAGCCATGATCGTGGCCCCTTATCCATGCTTCTATCACTATCGTGGCACATTGGCCACGATCGTGGCCTGGGTTCAGCTTTGGGCTTTCTCTGAATCATCTTTGTGCTTTAATATTTTCCCTGAAACACTAGCAAACAAATCAAGGCATCTCAAACACATGAAATTAAAAATCAAAAGGGTGCTCTAACCCACAAAACACTCAAAACCCAAATATTTAACTAAATAACAAAATCCTAACCTAAACATGCATTAAACCTTAAATTTACCCACTAAACCCATCTGAAACCACCCAATAAAACATTATACAATCTACAACTATCAATATCCCCACACTTAACAATAAACAATAAACAACAAAACCAAAACACAACATACACATATATGTAATAATGAGGAAATGAAATGAAATTTAACATAACAAATTTAACTACAAACACCATCTCTCAAATTGTTCTAACTTATTAACTTGTGAAACTTGTGTCTATGTACTTCAAGTTAAAAATACATACTGATCAAAACCTTAATATCATGTTTATTCACCATTATCATTTTCACACACACATTGATAATTATTCAAAATTATAACCATCCTTAGGTAAGTTTTCACGAAAATTCAAGCTATTCACAAAGATCGGTAGGCTTATTAGACAAAACACTATTTTTGATAATTTTAATTGACATAAACCTAGCCTTTTTATGCGAAGGCAAACATTTTTTATGAATGTCGATCCGGTTCCTCAACTAGGTCAAGTTTTTATTAAGTGGCTTAGTTTGAATGTTATTATAGCCTTTTAACGCAAAGGCAAACATTTGTGATGAATGTCCCCTGGTCACTCAGCTACATCACATTCTCAACTGGCTATGAGCTCTATTCATAACCCGAAGGCCAGTGGAATAGTTATTTGCTTATTATTTACACACTTTTTATATTATAATTATTGTCTACCTCATTTATTTAGCTAGTAATTCTCATGAAAATATGCTAACAATTTTACTTATTTGATTGACTTAAAATTTTAAATGAATGTGAAAAATTCCTAGGGTGAATAAACTAACATCATATCATGATTAACATGTATATTTAACCAAAGTAACCTAGGTCACTAATTTCACTAGCTAATAAATCTTCGCAACCTAAAAGACTATGTTTAAAGTTAAATTAATTCTGTTACATCCTATCCATTGACAAATTCACACAAATCGTATCATGCAACCTAAAACAAACTAATATACAATATGTAAAATTCACATTCAAAATAAAAGCATACAACACACAGTGCAGGCCTCCCTATACTTGGACAACACATTATCCTCAATGTGAGAAGAACAACCAAAAACACATAAGGTGGGAAAAAACATAACATAAAATAACATGAAAACACACGAACAACGTAAAGATAAAATTGAAAATAGAAAGGGTTAGAACACAAAACCGTCATGGAGATGGAGGTGGTGATGGTGATAGAGGTGGTAGATGAACATCTTGAGCCTTAAAATATCTGTGAATGTGTTAGATGTCCCGGCTCTAGCGTTTTTATTTTCTAACCATCTCCTTCATTCTCCTTGTATTTTTTGCAAGAGATTTGTTAGTGTTCAAGAGTGTAGTGGGTCCCTTCTCCCAACCAACTTCTTCTTCCTCTTCAGATTCTTCACTTGTGGACTCCTCCACTCGTTATTTTCGTGGTGCTGAACTGGAACTAGCTTGTCCCATCCTATTGTTGACATGAGATTTGGAGCTAACATCTTAGAGTCCAATACCATGGCCCTTTAAAATCTCAACTTTAGCTAAGTTATGCATATTAAAGAACTCAGGGAGACAAACAGTTAGCCCTTCACATTCAACATCATAATATGTAGCAATAGCTGCAACCAAGTAACCTATGCTAAGCTCATTACTTCTCTTTTAGAGTGGCAGTAAGAATGTTGAAAATATAGGTTGAGGTACATACCTAGATGTTATGATCCATACACCACATAATGAAAAGTTCTTTAAGTGAACATTTGTTGTTTTCGCTCTTGTCAAACATATGTTGACATATAAATTTGTGTAAAAGAAAATGTTTAGGACTCTTGATAATATTGTTGTGGGCATTTTTGGTATTGAAGTCATCCAACCCAATTAGTTGTGCCTAATATCTCTTGGCATAGAATTCATCATGTTGATTCACAATGGTCGATTATGGGAATCCACCAATCTCACACAATGTTTCATAATTCCGCACATAAGGTTAACTCGGTAATCAAAACCATAATTCCTTAGGGTTACTAGGGTCAAAGTAGAGGGTGGTAAAGAATTCAACGGTGAGTTATTCAAAATAACGAATGAGAAATGCAAAAATTTATCCCATTAAATTATACTAGCTAGGTTTTCCACCTTCTCTCTCAAACCTAATCTTTCTAAAATGTCAAAGTCAAAATATCTCACAGATACAATGTCTTTAGAACTAAGTGTGAAAATGATCACCTTCTGCTTCCGATTAAATAGCAAAAAAATAAGAGGAAAGCCAAAAATAAGAACAAGATTGGAATTTTTACCGACTCCTAACTACAGCTTTGACTCCTCGCTGTCGTGTCCTCAACCAATCCAATCTACCACTTGTTCTCCTTGGATAGCTTAGTTATCAAGATCCTTTGGTGGGAAAGGAGAAGAAAAATGAATAGCAAACCTTTGCTATATTCGGCTAGTTAAACAAGAACCCAAAAATGAGACCTTCTCATTTTCAATATTCAACTAGCTTAAAAAAGAACCATGAGACTTTCTCATCTTCTTTGCTGTTGTCGATGGTCTCATTTGAGCCTTTTTTTTTAGCGAGAAAAAAATTAAGACTAAAAGCCCTTCATGTACATTTATAGCATCAAAACATGCTAAAAGCATTATATTATTCCAAGTCTAACACTTGCACGTTAGCTATCCTTAAATAAAAATATACAGCTCACATTTTGTTTAAAAAGCAACCATTACACCTTTTAATAAAGAGTAGCATTAATGGTTTGCTTTGGAAGTGAGTGGAGAGAGTAGTTACAAAGCACTCATTTCATTCTTTAATAAAAAGAATCCCAAAAAGTGATGTACATTTCTCATTCTTTAAGAAGAAGACCCCTCCACCACAATCCTTGAACATTATCTATAATCACAACATGTTCCTTTAATGATATCAATAAAAATGAGCTAAACATTTATTCCTTTAAAACAATAAAGAACTTATTCTTTATAACTCCACTCACATCTTCAGTACCTGCATCATCACATGAGCATTTGGTAAAAGCAACTTTAAAAAAATCCTTCCAAAGTTATGTTACCATTCATCTTTAATGACCATCCATTAATGATTGATGATTTAGAATTTAATTCAATTAATCTAATTAATTAAATCAAAATTCAGCCCAATATTAAGTATTTTTGGGCTTATAATTAACAATTAATTATTATAAGCCCAACATTGATTTTAGACTTAAGACCCAATTTAATTAACTCTTAATTAAATTGTTTCGGTCTTATCGGCTCAAATCCAATTCGTCCATTTCTCTCCATACTGTCTCATTTTCTTTCCAATAACCTCAGTTTATTTTTCTTACTTTCTCTGATAACCTTCCCATAAGCCGAGTGGGGAATCTAATTGGAATTAAATAATTCAAGCCCTAATAAGCTCGGAATTAATTTAATCTCATTAGAATTAATTCCGATTTATTAACCAAATATCATTCCACTAAAGACAATTGGTTGAACTCTTGAATTACTTAAAATTATGAGAAACTGTGTTTTAAAAAAATTAATTTGATGTCCAATCACAAACTCTATTATGAACCATATTATAACCATCCACACACTAAAGGGTAAAATTACCATTTTGCCCTTATATTGGTTTTTCATCAAGATCTCTCGTTTTACTCTACATGGTAATTAACACACAAGATCTAATCTTGGTGTTAAGACTTAATGGGTAGCTAGTTCATCAAACTACTGGGGCCAGTTTAATCACCAATCTCCGTAAAATATCTAGAAGTGATGATATCACTTTAAATCTTTATTTGAGTGAATGTTCCCTGATGCATGTGTCAATTAATAATTCCAACATACGGAAACTAGATTGATACCATGTAAACATCCATTCCATTCATATCAAGAATTATAACGAAACACATATAAGTTCACCACTTATCAAAATTGTGGTTCGTAATAAATGAATGCTAAGGTGTATGTTTTAAGATTAAAGTAACAACCTACCTTATTCTTTTAAAAAAAATACGCGATCCGTATTCATTTAATAGTGCCATTACCGATAGTCAACTACTATTATGATTTGAAACTTATCATTCCTTTAAAGTAAAATCCTTTACTTACATGGAGGTATATCACAACACTACAGTCTAAACCATAATCAAATGAGCAACTTAATTATTTGACTATGAATCAGTTACTTTAGTTTCTAATAATATACATGTTTCCCATACATCTCCATGTATATGTATATTACTTACAAAAGAAACTTGGTACCTTATGATTAGTTATATTATGCTCATACAAATAAAACCAAACTGTTTTATTTTATTAATAATAAAGATTTTCATTACAATTTTGTAACTGGATGAAAATTAAGTTATATGTAAATACACTTGCTTTCTAGGGCATTATATTTACATAACCCTAGCAATTTCACACTTGCCCTAAAGCAAGTTTGACATATCCCTTAGTCCCATTCCTTTTAGGTGACCCTCGAAGCTCTTCTATGACAACATCTCTGTGAACGGATCAGCAAGGTTTTGTTCTATGGGAATCTTTACCACATCCACCTCACCACGTTGTATTATCTCCCTTATGAGATGATACTTTCTCTTAATGTGTTTGGCGACTTTGTGGTTCCGAGGTTCTTTAGAATTAGCCACTGCGCCACTATTATCACAACAAAGTGTAATGGCCTTTTCTGCCTCAGGAACTACCTCCAAATCCTTTAGGAACTTGCGAAGCCAGACTGCTTCCTTTGCTGCTTCACAAGTAGCAACATACTCAGTCTTCATAGTCGAATCAGCAACACAAGATTGCTTGACACTCCTCTAGACTATGGCTCCACCTCCCAAAATGAATATAGAACCAGAAGTTGATTTTCTTGAATCAACATCTGATTGGAAATCAGAATCTTTATATCCTATCAGAATAAGGTCACTTCCAGAGTAAGCAAGCATTAAGTTCTTTGTCCTACGAAGATATTTCAGTATGCACTTGACCACAGTCCAATGATCCATTCATGAATTAGATTGGAATCTACTTACTAGTCCCACTGTGTAAAAGATATGCGGTCTTATGTAAAGCATAGAATACATTAAACTTCCAACTTTCGAAGCATATGGAATGTTGCCCATATGCTTGACATCCTCTACGGTCTTAGGTGCTTGCTTCTTTGAAAATTTGATTCCATCTCTAGTAGGTATGAAACCCCTCTTAGAATCCTACATGGCAAACTTGTTGAGCATGTTCTCAATGTAGGTTAGTTGAGACAAAGTCGTCTACTTGTTTTTATGATCTCTTATAAACTTGATACCCAAGACATAATAAGCCTCTCCCAAATCCTTTATTAATAACTGTTTATTCAGCCATCCCTTGACCGTAGATAACATTCCTACATCATTCCCAATGAGCAGAATGTCATCGACATACAGAATTAAGAAAGTAACCTTGCCTTCTTGTATCCTTTTATAGACACAAGGCTCATTTAGGCTTTGTATAAACCCATAGGTTTTGGTAGCCTTATCAAACCTAATGTTCCAAGACCTAGATGCTTGCTTAAGTCCATAAATGTACCTTTGCAACTTACATACCTTATGCTCATTACCTGACTCAATGAATCCTTCTATTTATGCCATATAAATGGTCTCCTTAAGATCCCTATTAAGAAAAGTTGTCTTGACGTCCATTTGCCATATTTCATAATTGAAATAGGCTGCTACGGCCAAAAGAATTATAATAAACTTCAGCATAGTAGCTGGATAAAAAGTCTCCTCATAGTCTACCCTTAGCTACTAATCTAGTTTTAAAGGTCTCTACCTTTCCATAAGATCCTCTTTTCATTTTGAAGATACATTTACACCCTATGAATTTTAAACCTGGTGGTAAATCTACAAGGATCCAGACTTCGTTGGCATACCTGGGATCTATTTTTTATTCCATTGCCTTCAACCACTTTTTCGAATCAATGTCATTAATAGTCTATGTATAAGTAATGGGATCTGTTACTTCTTAGTCTGACTTGGCAATTATTCCTTCTCCTAGACCTAGATATCTGTCTAGTTGTCTCACAACCCTCCCACTACATCTAGGCATTACTTGACATTCAGGCTGCTCTTCCAATTCAACTCTTGAATCTATTTTGACATCTTATTCTTTTATATCCAAATCAATTCTTAGTTTGGATGAAATAACTAACTCCTTTAGTACTATTTCACTTCTTCCTTTGTGATTTCTCACAAATTCTTCTTCCAAGAAGGTCGCATTTGTCGACACAAATACCTTCCTATCCTGAGGACTGTAAAAATAGTACCCTTATGATATCCTTCAAATAAATATACTTCTGACTGTGGTTCCATCTTTATGGATTCTGGCCTTAGAACATTGGCTGGATAGCCCCAAGTCCTCAAGTGCCTCAATAAAGGCACTCATCCAGTCCATAACTCCCTAGGCGTTTTAGGCACCGATTTGAATGGAGCAAAGTTAAGAAGATAATTTTCCATTTGTATGGCATATCCCCAAAATGATTCTAGAAGGCTAATGTAGGACATCATTGATCTTACCAATTCCAATAGAGTCTTATTCCTCCTCTCAGCTACACCATTCTGTTGAGGTGTTCTAGGAGCTGACAAGTTGGAAACAATTCCATTGTCAATTAAGAATTGTTAGAACTCTCTAGATAAGTACTCACCACCTCGATCCGGTTGAAGTTGTTTTAATGGCTTACCGAGTTACTTCTCAGCTTCAACTTTGAATTTCTTTGAACCTTTTAAAGGACTCACTCTTTTTGCACATCAAATATAGATAGCCATGTCTAGAGTAATCATCTATAAAGGTTATGAAGTATTCATAAGCTCCTTTTACTTATACGTTCATAGACCCACACACATTTGTGTGTATCGGGTCCAATATAGATTCAAATCTGTTTCCTTTGAAAGGAAATGAGGCCATGGTCATCCCTCCTTCAATAAAAGATTCACATGTGGGTAATGGAACGTTATCCAAGCCCGTAAGCATCCCATCCTTCACTAACCTATCAAGTCTTTTCTGATTGGCATGACCCAACCTTAAGTGCCACAGATAGTTTGAATTAATGCTAGAGTCATTGGATTGTCTTGGTTTTATTAGTACTGTGGTGTTTAGTAAGCCTGTTATAGGTTTTATAAAGAACAATCCCTGTTTAATTATCGCATTACAAATAAAATCCTTATTCTCATATATTGAAACAATATTTTCAAAATATAAGGAATAACTAGATTTTTATTAAACAAAAAACAGAAATCATGTTCCTTACAACCATTAGGATGTAATATAGATCCTCCAAATATAACCTATGACCACTAGGAAAGTCTAAGATAACTACTCCCATTGCTTCTGCTGAAACGTAGGATCCATCCGCTATTTTGACTTGAAACTAACCTTTAGGTAGTCTTTACCTTTGTTGGAACCCCTGCATAGAATTATAAACATGTTCAGTGGCTTTGTTGATAGATTGTAAAACTTATCTACTTATTTTATGCTCAAAAAATATAAGTAAACAGGTCATGACTTGTAGTTAGAAAGAGCAGATATCGATCCCACAGGGATTGATGCCCATACACCACTTAATTTAAAAAAAATTTTGTTTAAGAAATAAAATCGTTTAATGTAATCAATCTAGAAAATTAAATTAAAAATAAAAGACTAATGTAAGTAATGGATAAACTCACAATTGCAGAAAATCTGAATTCAAGGATCTAAAAGCTAGAGATTACTTTTTCCTTATTCTGTCTCCCTCATGTTTCATTGATTGAATTATGTCTCATCCTAGATTTCTGAATGTGCTAATTACCCTCTCTCAAGGTGTAACTATTTGTCCCTAATTGAGTTTACAGGAATTGATTGAATGATCTCTCAACCTACCCAATGACTCTACCGATTCAACTAGTTATTACACTATCCTATGGAGGATCAATAGACTAATTGAGATCTCTCCTCTAATTATTCAACTGACATAATAATTGCTAGTCTATGGGTCACTAACTCTCGTTGTATAATACTACATGATTTTCATCTCACGCACTCTCTCGATTTGTTGCAAGATGACAGTTAAGAACAACAATTATCAAAGACACTTCATTCAATTCAATAAAACATGAGTTTTGAGAAAATAATGAAAAAGCAATCCCTAATAAGAAATTAGCCTAACATAGTCTCTATAACACTATCAACATCCAAATAATTCATCTTTACAAAGAAAGGAAGAGATTGAAATGATAGAAAGTGAATAAGAAAACTCCTTCTCTTCTTAGCCAAAATTTGGAATTTTGGTGTTATTGTGCTATTTTACTCAATCTTGATGATGATCCTTGTTTTCAATCCTTCTTTGATGCTCCAAACATGTGTTCTTCACCCAAGGATGGTCTTTCTACAGGTAGGTGTCGTCCGCTTTTAAAGATGGAGGCTTAATTCTCTTTATATTGTCCAAAAAATTAGGTTTAATGAAGCCTCGCAGATTGCCTCATATTTTAATTCCCATGCCCGCGAGAATCTGCATGATTCCCATGAGTGTGGGAATTACAGACAAAAACGTTTTGTCTTGATTTCCCACGTCTGTGGAAATTTGCCCAATTCCCAAGAACCGGGGAATTGGTCCCAGAAGTAATCCTTTTGTCTTCTCTTCTATGCTCTCTTATTCATCCTCTAACTTGCTTCCTCTCCTTTCCTACACAAAAATAAACAATTCTTACACTTAATTAACATCAAACACACAAGAATAACAATGGAAATCAAACCTAATGAAAACATACAAAATGAATCCTAAACTAGAAAAATAAACAACAATTATGCTAGAAAACACATGCCAATTACCTATAAAAACATATCCTAATACACACTTATCAGTAACTTGTAGGAGTTAGAAATCTGGAAATTAACCCGTAAATGTCCATTCGATGGACTTGATGTCTGCTGGGAAGACCTTCTCGGGAATTCTAGCGTTCCAACTCAGTTTATGTTCGTTTGGAGGGACATATGTCCTCTAAGTGGACATTCTCGGGATAGTTATATGAATGCACAATTTTTGACCCTCTAGACAACAAAATCTTTCTTCGAGGTCTTCATGGAAGTTGTAGAACTCAAAATCCTTTTCAAAAATGTGCTTAAATGACCTTGATTTGACATCCATAATGAAAGTAATGTTTTTTTCCCAAATCATGTATATTTATAAGTTGTGGGCTTATCAATGCTTTCCTATGATTCATTTAGGCTTAAATGGAGCTCGAAATGTAATTGATTTGATGTGAAAATAAGAAATAAAATTAGTGATATGTTTAGGGTGACGATTAAGGATATAAACATAAGAATGGATTGTCGTATATCAAGTGCTCAATTATGGATGTTTGGGATGTTATAAGAACCCTACAGAGTACTGCACACACGTTTTATGACTCGAGTTAGACTCCAAAAATGGGGCCTAACATCTATTGTTATTAGAGCGTCTAGGTTGAGGAGTATCCTAGGCATGAAATGGGTTGTTTTAAAGCATGAAATGAGCATGCATTTTTTTAAAAGAACAACATGCATTGTTTTTGTATTGTTTCACATTATTTGAAATTGTTTTACATGAAGCATGGTTTAAGAAGGTTTTACATGCACACATACAGGTTTAAAGCTGACATGAAACATGAACTAAAGATTTTAAACGGTTTTAAATTGAAGGAGTAAGTATGCCACCTTGAGAGAACTCGAGGAGCTATGACTCGATCTCGCTCTCGCCAAGGAAATATGGATGAATCTCATGTCCCATAAGACACGAGGACACATTCTGCTCATGATTATGAGGCACCTAGTGTGCAACATGAAGTGCTACTGCCTCCTCCTCATATGCCCCAAGTAAATCCCATGGATCCATATTTCTTTCAAGTTTTTGCTCAGGCTTTCACGCATGCTATGGGCCAAGTGCCACAAGTTCCATTGCAAGCTCCTGTGGAGAGGAGCAGACGGTATGATAAGCTCCGCAAGTATGGGGCTTTAGACTTTAATGGGACTACAAATCTTGAAGAGGCTGAAGCATAGCTGAGAAAGACAGAGAGAGTTATGTTTCAGATGAAGTGCTTCGATGAGGAGAAATTGGATTATACAGTGAGCTTGCTGCAAAGGGATGCACTATTGATGGGAATCAGTGCCTCATAGTCAGATCATACAGTCGGTATTGTCATGGAGAAATTTCTTAGAAGCCTTTAGGAAGAAATACTTCTCAAAGGTCTATATCTAAGAGAAGGCCAAAGAATTCCTAAATGTCACACAGAGGGACATGAGTGTAAGTGAGTTTGAGCTAAAGTTCATCTAACTTTTAAGGCACGTGGCTAACATTGTTGCAAATGAGGAGGATAAGTGCTGTAAGTTTGAGAGAGGATTTCATTTACAGATCAAGGAGAAAGTATTGATCCATAACTTTTGTGACTACCAACTGTTGGTAGATGCTGCACTCCAAGCTGAGAAATTGGAGAACATAAAGTATGAAGTAAACAGGAAGAGGAAGAACCGGGAACAGTCTTCTAAGAAGGGAATGACTACCCCCATGCCTGAGAAGAGTATGAGGACTTTCCATACGCAGAGTGAAGTAGGAAGTAGTGGCTTTACTAAGAACAAGCAAGTTAAGGTAGCTTCAGTGCAAGCCTCAACTATAGGAGGTAACAGAATGATGTAGAGGAGTAGGTATATAAGCCCCCAATGTCAGCATTATGGGAAGTTTCACAGAGGAGAGTGCTTCAAGTTACTTAGAGTTTGTTTATGATGTAGAGAGAAGGGACACATGGTTAGGGAATGTCCCCAAGCACCTAGGCAAGATGAGTTACAGATGCAAGCCTCAAAGAGAGCTGAAACAGTAGGAACCAGGCCAGCCACTGAGGTGGGAAGTTTTAGAGCGACAAAAAAAAAATTCCTCCAGGAAGGCCAAGGGATCAGGCACAGGCTAGGGTGTTTACTATGACTAGAGATGAAGTTGCAGCTGTCCCTGAAGTTGTTACAAGTATGGCTCAGTTATTTAATTCAGAAGTGTATTTATTGATTGATTCTAGCTCCACACATTCTTTTGTTTCTACAAGTATAACATTACATGGTGTTAATTTGGTGCCATTAAATAGTCCATTGATAGTTAGTACTCCTGTAAGTAGAAATATGATAATAAGTCAAGCATATAGAGATTATGAACTCTTTATTGATGGTGCTAAACTGGTAGTGGACTTAATGCCTTTAGATTTAAAGGGCCTAAATGTTATACTTGGAATGGATACCTTGGAGAAATATCATGTAAAGTTAGACTGTAGCCTCAAAGAGGTGGAATTTAATCTTGGCAAGGGTGAGAAGGTGACTTTTAAGGGAGACAGAAAAATACCATCACCAAGAATTATTTCAACTTTGCTAGTTAACAGGATGATGAGAAAAGGGTGTGAATCCTTCTTGGCACATGTTGTGGCACCGAGGCGAACGTAGGAAAGTTAGAAGATTTTCCAATTGTGAAGGAATTTCCATACGTGTTTGCAGAAGACTTACCTAGTTTGCCACCATCAAGGGAAATTGAATTCGCCATCGATCTTATTCCAGGTACCGCACCCATTTCTATACCACCATATAGAATGGCTCCAGTTGAGCTGAAGGAGCTTAGGGAAAAATTGGGGGAACTGTTAGAAAAGGGGTATATAAGGCCAAGTTCGTCGCCATAAGGAATGCCAGTTCTGTTTGTTAAAAAGAAAAGATGGAACATGGCGCATGTGCATTGACTGTCAGAGGCTCAACAAGGTGACCATTAATAACACATGTTTAGAGCATCAAGGAAGGATTGAAAACAAGGATCATCATCAAAATTGGGCAAAATAGCACATCAATATCAAAATTCCAGATTTTGGTAAAGAAGAGAAGGAGTTTTCTTATTCACTTTCTAACATTTTAATCTCTTCCTTTCTTTATAAAGATGGATTACTTGAATGTTGATAGTGTTATGGAGATTATGTTAGGCTAATTTCATATTAGGATTGCTTTTTCATTATTTTGTCAAAACTCATGTTTTATTAAATTAAATGAAGTGTCTTTGATAATTGTTGTTCTTAATTGTTATCTTGCAACAAATCGAGAGAGTGAGTGAGATGAAAATCGTGTAAGATTGTACAAGGAGAGTTGGCAACTTATAGACTAGCAATTATTATCTCAATTGAATAATTAGAAGAGAGATCTTAATTAGTCAATTAATCATCCATAGGATAGTGTAATAACTGGTTGAATTGGTAAAGTCATTGGGTAGGTTGAGAAATCGTTCAATCGATTCCTGTTAATTCAATTAGGGAAAAATAGTTACACCTTGAGAGAGGGTAATTAGTACATTCAAA
>JANIIA010186097.1:0-24477 GCA_027478495.1 Erythroxylum alaternifolium
AATAAAATATTTCATAAAAATATATTATTAGTCATATTAATTAAGAGTATAATGAAAAATAATACTTTTAGTGAAGGTTATTAATGGAAATTGAAATTTTTACTACAAAAGCAGTTTCCTACCGTAACTCTCTTTCTGCTTATTGATTTCTGTAGTAACACTACACTTTTCTCCAATTTCTAGTTGTTCACCGCAAATCCAAACATGTGACTGCGCTTGAAAACTGCGGTGAATAAGTACTTATCTTCACCGTACTGTAAATCCACATGCAGCCTAAGGCTTCACTATTATTTAATAGATCATCAACAGAACAAAGATGAAAAATAAGTCAAACCTCTTTTTATAAATTGAAAAAAATTCCACTTCTTGGCATCTACCTCATAGTAGATTAAGTTACTGAACTTTTCACAAATAGAAAAGGTGACAAAGAATCACACTACTCGTAGCTCTCTGAAAAGTTTAATCTCTTAAGTTCGTCACGTCCTTGTAAGATGCTAAAGTCATTGATGACAATAGCTAAACTATTAACCTTCGCATTTTGCACACTTACTTTAATTTATCAATTATGTTTCTTACAAACTCTCACTTGACTTTGTCATATACCTTCTCCAAATTAATCTTAATGTTGTCAATTCCCATTCTTTCTAATATAAAACTACAATTGTAAGAATAAATCAATCAATTTAGGAAGGATTTAATTATTCTACACTACCTTATTAACAATTTTGACAAGTACATTGCAAAGAAAAATGAGTCAGAAACAATGTTCTGAGTATTGTATGTATTATCAAAAATGATAATGATATTGAAATAGATTATACCATACTGATAATTTATATCAGCTTGTACCATAAAATTTTAATTTATCATTTTGATTTTGATTTTTTTTACTATTCTATCATAAGACCACAAGTAAGTGGATATATCAGTTTTCAGTAATATAGGGATACATAGAGGTTGATTCCATGAAAGTATCTGAAAGGAATATGTTATGACACAATTGTGTGTTAGGTTGTATTTAATCTTCCCACCATTTATTTCTATCCAGGGAGCGACACTCTCTAACACATAACTGTATATCGAGTTGTGTTCAACCAAAGTTGAGTTTCCATCTTATTTTTCTTTGTAAAGTCTTTTTTCTTTGGCCCAACATCATTTTCTAAGCAACTTTTTTATAATTGCAGAAAACATAACATAAAACCAAGTAAGTTAATGTAATTTGAATAGAATATGTAGTTAAATACTAAGTAAATTATATATACTTTACATGTATATCAACTGGTATAGAGAGGAAGGTTAAAATACTAAAAAAATATCATATTAGAATTGTAAACTAAGAAAAGTTAAAAGGCTAAATTAAATATAAAATATTTTAAATACTATTATTATATCTACAATATAAAATATTTTAATAAATAGAGCTATTGAATCAATATTATTACTACTACTACTACTACTACTACTACTACTACTACTACTACTACTACTACTATACAAAAATAATAAACTATTTTATAATTTAAGAAATATTTAAAAAAAGTATTCAATGTTAATGAATACCAAAACCATAATATTCGCATACTAAAAGTAATACAAATTTCAATTCGGTTTCATAACTTTTGTTGAAATTCTTTGACAGTTTTATTTATAGTTTATATAATAAAAAGATAATTAGGGTTTCTTCAAAACTTCATAAACTTAATGAATGCAAACATTACAAATGCTTCTTACACCAACATAATCACTTTTGGTCCAACTGCTAGTAAAAGGCACATTTTGAACATCAAAATTTTCATTAAAATACAATTTAAAACCTAATGTTTAAATTTTTTTAATTTAAACTATAACGTTTCTAAATTTTGCAAAAGAGACCCTAGGTGGATAGAAAATTTGATAAGATTAACCTTCTGTTAAATGTCATGTCTATATAGACATGACATTATTTATTATTTTTTGCACTCTAAAAGTGATATGGCATACATATGATAGTAGAGCTTACTTTCATATTTTCAAAATAAAAATTAAATATTTTTAATATAACAATTAATTTTAATCCCTAACTAGGTTAAGTAAATATTTTAAATCCTAATTTTTTTCTCCAAAACATGACATTTTGATTGACCTTATTTTGTGTTAGTCAATATTGTAATAAACTGTAAGTGCACGGTGTAGCTGTAGTTAGTACTGGTAAGTATAGGTCCATTCCACAAAGACTATGTATACTAGTATTTAACTTTCTCCTATTATCTTGTATAAGGATTGATTTGATATTTTTAATAAAAAGAAAATAAAACTAAAATAATTAAAGAAATAGGAAACGATAATGAATGTAAAGACAGTGGAATTCACTCAGAAAACTATCTAAATTAGAAATCAGTATCTAGGTTCGAATTCCCTTAAACCTTTAGCAGATTGATTTTTTATCATGCAATTGTTTTGTTAATGTATTGGACCGTGGAGACTCCTATAATATGCTAATAGCTGACCTTGAGTCTTTTAACAACTAATCCTAAGGTCTCTAATCGAATTACTTAGGTTAAGGCTTATAGGATTGCGTTATCAATTTATAGGTCCCTCTATTAGGTTTAACCCTAATCCAGAAGATTTACGTCATCCTATCTCTAGGATTGCAATCAACTCCTTCTAATTATAGTAGATCTATTCACATTAGGATTTCTGAATCTCTACATATGAAATTAGAATATTAATAACACGTAATTAATCATAATAATCAATCAAACCGATTGCATTAATAAAGGAATCTGATTATATAAAAGTATTAACATAAGGTTCATCTAACCTAAATACTAACTGGATGTTTAGTTACACATTATCAAACACAAAATCAAACATACAATAAAAGAAAAACGAATAAAAAACAATGGAATCATAATTCTAAATCTCCCTGGTTGTCTTCTTTCGAATGTTTTTACACTATAGAGGTTTGATCTTGTATTTTAATGGATCTTTCAATGAAATCTTCATGTTTTTCCACCTTTTTGAATCAAAATAGAACCTAGAGACTTAGTACCACTTTTGGAAATCACCTCCTAGCATCTCCTTCTTCTATTTGCCTTTGAAAAGTTGATTTTATATGAAAATCTAAGTTTTTAGGTTATGCACGATCTCTTGCATGACTGTGCATTGGACCGTGAAAAATCAGAATTCATTGAGTATTACAAAAATGCACGATCTTGTGAAAGTGCATGGTCATGCACTCCTTCCAAATTGTTGATCTTCATTTTATGTTGCATTTTCGTCTAAATTCTTCTCCTTTAAGTCTGCAAAGGCAATCATGCTCTATAAACACACTTAAAATGAATTAAGTACCAAATATATTCCAAAAGTAAAAAATATCAAGCAAGAATACAATAAATATGGGGTAAAAATACAGTCAATTATCCATTAATCAAATATCACCACACTTAAGTTTTTGATTATCCTCAAGTAAACTATAATCAAAATTATAAATTTCACAACATCAATCCATCATCAATTTCAATATGTCCATTCACACTATACATCATCATCTCATATTGAGTCAAATTAACATATAATTAGAATCAAGTTTTCCTAAAATTAACTTCCTAAGAAATATTAATAGTAATTACATCAACAATCGCATTGAAATTAAAAGCATATATCTTTACACCCTCACCAAGATTTCACTTAATGCACTCAAGTGTTTATGGTGAAAAGTATCAAAACTCTCAATCAATGCATAATATAATCATTACCATAGACTTGCAATAAAATCACATCTTCACCATTTATGTACAAATTAAAAATCAAAATCAAAAGGTCTTTGTGTAGGTTATAATGGGGCCTAGGTATGATATAAATGGGATAATAAAAGAGGTTAAGTGAAGAAAATTTACTCAAAGAGATAATATAAGACTTGTTTACAAGTATACATAGGTCCTTTCAATGCAACTTTATTGATACTATAAACTTTTTTTCTTCTCCTTTTTTTATTTTTATCCTTTTTTCATACTAAACATTCAGTACAACACTTCAAGAAATATCAGACCTTTCACAAATTTCAAGTCTTAACGAGTAAATAATGTAAATAAACTTTAAGGTTCAAAATAATAAACAAGTCTTAAAAGAAAAATAAGATAAAGGGTTTAGTCAATGAAAAAGGTTAAGGATCAACTTGGTTATTCCTAAAGGTGAAATTTACGGGTATGGTAATTTTCAAAGAAATAGATCAAAACAAGTTGCTAAATTTAAATGCTTTCATTATGGCAATGTTTCTAATTAAACAAAAATGGTCTCAACATGCATAACAAAAGCAAGTTCTAGAATCATTCTACTATAAATGATATCACACATATGAAAGAATAAAAAGAGCTCTAAAAATTTTATGAAATTTACCCTTTAAGCTCAAAAACTCACCAAAAAAATTGGATATATTTGTTTGTAAATAATATACAATTTCATTCAACTTGAAAATTTCAATGATTACGAAAAACATTACTTAGAAAACTAATTCGTTCTAATAATCATCCTTTTACATACCAATTCCAGTTAATATTCAACAACAATATATAGTAATCATGGATAGATCTCAACCAATTCAAGATATCAGTTAATAAAATTCATAATTAGGATTATAATAAGCTTAAATAAATCATGTTAAGATCCATTAAACCCATCCCCATACTTAAAATTGTAAATTGTCTTTAATGTACATAATATAAATAAATATGCCAGTAAGAGGGTTGTTTAACAATTTTCTGATTTGGATCCATCCAATGTGAGACTAACATCCTTGCAAAATATGAAAGAAAAGGATAAAAAGAAACAAAAACTAATATAACAGAAAATAAAATCCTATTCTAACATGAAAGCAAAAACAAAATATTATTAAAACTAACTCATAGGTTGCCTCCTATATAAGGCTTCTTTAACGTCGGTAGCTCAACGTATCTTGCACATTGCTATCATCCTATATCAATAATAACTAACTTGCTTCTGCCTTTTTTGCCATAAAGCATTTTTATAACCTGTAAATAAGTCACCTATTATAAGATAATAACAAGGACATAATTTATCAAATTAATAAATCCAATTTCAAACAATAATACCCTTTTTAATGACAAATTGTTTATGAAAGAGGGAATAACAAAACTCACTGAATCAATGATTGGCTCAAACAGTTTGTCTTTGAAGAAGTGGGAACCATTCCGTACTTAAGGTCACTACCAATAACTCATCAGTAGTTTCCTTACTTGATTCCTCCACCAGTTCTTCCTTAATCACCTCTGTCCACTCTTCTTTTTCTTCTTCTTGGAAAAAGGCTTCTGGCTCATCTTCTTTAGTTATCTCTTCCATTCCTATACTTTCTCTTCTTGGATAGAGGTTTCTTCTTCTTCTTCTTCAGGAAGCTTATCTTGTAACGTCACTCCAATTATGAAGCTAACCCTTACCTTTTCTTCTCTCTTAAATTCACGTTGCTCAACTTTCATCTCAACGAGTCATTCCATTAATTTATCTGTAATACTTGCTTCCTCTTCCTTTTCTTCTTTTGAGAGCTCATCTTCACTATTAAGGGTGATTGCCATTCCAAATTCGTTAGGACTTGTTTCATTAGGACTATAGGCAAACTCCCTAGTTGTTCATTGGATAATATCTCCACTAGTTGATCGATTTGATTCACCATGCTCTGTATACGAGCATCTCTTTCTTGATGCCTCATGTTTGATTTTTGAATAAACTCAATCATCACATCTTTCAAAGTAGCAATTATCTCCTTGCCTTCTTGAAATATATGTTCATTCATGAAATCGACTATTGTCTATTCTTCATTTTGAGAAAGTTGGAAACTTAAATTATACTCATCATATGTAGGCGAAGAAAATCTCTTATTAAATTCACATTGACTAGTTACTCTCTTGGCAAGGCATTCCATTAGTTTATTACAATACTTTCTCTTTCTTCTGGATACTCTTTCTGAATTGTCCCTCTATTTATAAAGCTAAATCTTGTCTTCTCTTCACTCTCGAATTTGTGTCGGTTAGCTTTCATTTTAGCAAGGATTTTACTTAATTTATCTTCTAGAATTGACTTGTTACACGAAAATGCTTGGTGTCATAAATATCCAGCTTGAGCATAATCGTTCCATCCATAAGTATAAGAGTTGTTCACTATGAATTGTAGTTGTTCTCGTACATTGTACTATAAGGTTGATTATACATGCTAGGTTGCTCCCATCTATGTGTTGGTGCTCGCATCCATGATTATACTGATAACTCCTACCAATGTCGCTACATGGCCTAAATATCATTTCAGCTTTTGAAAATATGTGAGAACACTTTACTCTCCCATATGGTGATGACATAGTGCACGAAGGCATATTCTGGCTCCCATAAGAGTCTCGTATACTCCATCCTTCTATTGTGAGTTGTGGCTATGATAATAAATCGTAATTCTTATACTAAACTATAATCAAGATCAAGTAGAGAAATTCAAAAAATAATTGAATTAATTAGCTACAAATATAATAAGATACAATAAAATAAATACAAAAGTAAAATAAAAATAAAGCTAAAAATAAAGATAAAGATAAAACAAATAAAAATAAAAAAGACTAGAGTAATAGCATTCAAGCTTTCCTAATACCAAAGTACCCAACAACGGCACCAAAAACTTTGTTGACCTTATTTTTTGTTAGTCAATATTATAATAAACCGCAAGTATATGATGTAGCTGTATCTAGTACCAGCAAGTACGAGTCAATCCTACAAAAACTATGAATACTAGTGCACACCCTTCCCTTATTTTCTAGCCTAAGAATTGATTTTAGATTTTTAATAAAAAGAAAATAAAACTAAAACAATTAAAGAAATAGGAAGCGATAATGAATACAAAGACAGTGACATGCACTCAGAAAATTATCATTATTAGAAATTAGTATCTAGGTTCGAATTCTCTTAAACCCTTAACAGATTGATCTTTTATCATGTAATTGTTTGTTGATGTATTGGAACATGGAGACTCCTGTGGTATGCTAATAGCTGACCTTGAGTATACTAACAACTAATCCTAAGGTCTCTAACTGAATTACTTAGGTTAAATTTTACAAGATTGCATTATCGATTTATAAGTCCCTCTATTAGGTTTAATCGTAGTTCGGAAGATTTATGTCATCCTATCTCTAGGAATGCAATCAACTCCTTCTAATTACGGTAGATTTATTCACTCTAAGATTTGTTAATCTCTACATATGAAAGGAGATTATCAATAAAACATGTAATCAGATCATAATTATCAATCAAACCAATTGTATTAATAAAGGAATCAAATCATATCGAAATATTAACATAAGGTTCATCTAACCTAAATACTAACTGAATGTTTAGTTACACATTATCGAACACAAAATCAAACATACAGTGAAAGAAAAACGAATCGAAAATAATGGAATCATAATCCTAAATCTCCTTGATTGTCTTCTATCAAATATTCTTGCGATGTAGAGGATTGATCTTGTATTTTGATGGATCATTCGATGAAATCTTCATGTTTTCCACTTCTTTAGACCAAAATCACTCCTAGAGAATGAGTCCCACTTTTGGAAATTGCCTCCCAATATCTCCTTCTATTGGCCTTCGAAACGTCAATTTTATATGAAAATTTAGGTTTTTAAGTTATGCATGTTTTCTTGCACGGTCGTGCATCAAACCGTGCATAATCAGAATTTGTCTAATATCTTGAAAATGTAGGGCCGTGTGAAAGTGCACAATCGTGCACTCCTTCTAGATTGCTGATTCTTTATTTTATGTTGCGTTTTTGTACGAATTCTTCTGCTTTAAGTCCATAAAGGCAATTATACTCTATAAACACACTTAAAATGAATTAAGTACCAAATATATACGAAAAGTATAAAATATCGAGTAAAAATACATTAAATATAGGGTAAAAATATAGTCAATTAACCATTTATCACATTTTTATTATTTTTTACAATTTGAAAGTGATATGGCATACATGTGATACTGGGACCCCCTTTCAGATTTTAAAAATAAAAATTAAATATTTTTATTATAATAATTAATTTTAATCCCTAATTAGGTTAAGTAAATAATTTAAATCCTAAATCGTTTTCTCTATAACAAACACTAAATTGATTCATTTAGGGATTTTATCAAATCCCTAAATCATAACATGTTACTCCCTTAAACTTTGTAATAAATGGTCTCTATCTATTAATTTAAATCATAAAAATGCCCAGATTGATTAGTATTGAAGCAATAGCCATAACTCACTTAATTGAACATAATAAGAAGCAATAACTTAGACCGATAGAGAAGCAAATAAAGCTCTTTGAAACAAAATACTATAGTCAAAAGCAAAGAAGAACCCAAACTCAAAATCCTCACTTACTCTAATAACATAATAAAAAGATCAACTTTATGAATCAAAAAATGTGACTTTTCTTTTAAAAGAATAATAATTGACTAGAAAAAGAAGACTTAACCTCACTGGAAATAGAAGCCAAGGAATGTACAAGTGTACCATCACTCAAAACAACAGGAACCAAGAACTCCTCAAATGATAAAGACCTCCGTTGCCTCAGAGAAGAGAAGATAGTCATATTAGCCATTAGAAACCCACCCTATAATCAAAATTCCATTCAATTTCATAAATAGGTCTCGATTTTTAGATCCAAAGAAACAAAATTCACATAAAAATAAGCATTATTGGGGGATCATGAGGAAGCAACATGTTTTAAATTAAGGAATTGGTGAAATCCCTAAATGAATCAATTTAAGGTTTGTTTTAGAGAAAAAATTAGAGATTTAAATTATTTACTTAACGTAATTCATGACCAAAACTAATTATGATAATTAGAAATATTTTAATTTTAATTTCTAAAATATAAATATGGGTCTCACTGTGTCATATAACATATATGTAATAATGGGACCCACTTCTATATTATAAAAATAATAAATAACGTCATATTAGTATAGACGTTACATTTAACTGATAAAAGGTTAACCTTATTAAATTTTCTATTAACTTAAAGTTTGTTTTACATGTTTTAGAAATGTTATGGTTAGATTAAATGCTTTAAAATGTTAGGATTTAAATTATATTTGAAAAAATAAGTTTAATGTTTACAACTGAATACAAGTTAGACCTTAACACTTCACTGTGTTTAAATTAAACCCTAATGTTTTTCATATGTTCAAATTAAATCTTATATGGGCAAAAATTCTACCAGACACTTGACTTCATCAGTTAACTACCATATCATTACTAATATAACACAATTTTATAATATTTTCCATTTAAAACAGGCTTACAGTGCCATATGTATACTACGTGGCATTGTGGGACCTAATCATACTTTGAGGAACAAAACCTAAAATGTTACAATTAATCAAATTATTTTCTTAATTTTATTTTATACTTAATTTTAATTAATTAAAATTATTAAAATATTTAACCTAGCTTTAACTAAATCTTTAATTTTACAATCCCCTAATTTCATTATTCCCCAACCTAAAATTACCAATATTCATTTTTCATCGACCTCTCTTACCATTCTTTTTCAGAATCCTCTCTTTATCACCATCTTCACTGACATTCTCTACCATTGACACTTTTCAAAGAAACTTTTCTTCGTGGCTCAGCTCTCCTTTCTTTTTTTGTGGTAATTTTGTTCTTTCTTTTAATTATGCTCTCTGGTATGCTCTATTGTCCAACATAAGTTAGATATGTTATTTTTATTAGGTTATATTATTTTTCATTTATCTTTACATTTTTTTCTACCACCTAGTGGTCCTTATTGCACATAAGAAGCAATCACTCATTCACATTATAAAAGGGACCTACATTATATAATAAAGAGTGAACATAGATGTTATTGGTTATGTAAAAAGTAATGTGCTCCACAAGTTACTATCAAGTTGTAAAGCATTTTTAACTTAAGCATACAAATTTGTCCCTTTTATTTTTTAGCGTGTTTTTCGATAAATTTCATCTCAAACTAATTGAGTTATAAGATGTCAAATGAATTTGAAATTCCTCTCTAGTTTTTAAATCAAAAGGACCATTATCTTCAATAGTTTTTAAATCAACTTATAATTTGATGACTATTTCTCATATTATAGTCTAAATGTTTTACACTCTCTGGAGTTCCACTTGCACTCATACAATTTATGCTTGATGAAAAAAGTCATATCAAATTATAGATGGAATTTTATAAACCTTCCAATCTTGCATGATTATGTAGCATACTTGTCATTAATACATAAAGACATATTTAGGCATGTTAGTGTGGTATGGATAAGGGTGTTGATGTCTTCAAATGTAAAAATAATATGTTACTATGCTAGTAATGGTATGACTAGGTTTTCTTTAAATCTTTCCTTATTGTAACTACTTTACTTAGTCACCAACTAACGTTAAGTGAAGGAAGGACTCAAATAATGGTCCTTTATGTCAAATTTTACTCACTAGCAATGGTTGATCCTCATCATAAATATTGTATGTTGTATTGATTAATAGTACAATTGGTTATCCTTATATTGGTCTTGAAATTAATCAAACTCATGATGTAAATTTATGATGTCATTTTCTACTTATCAAACTCATCCTTTAGTTACTTTGTTGAAACTAGTCATTCGATTATTTTGTTTCTTTAGGGCAGTCAAAACCAAAAACATAAATTAAACTTAGTTCAGCTAATTATGTTATCTAAGTTAGTACTTTGATTTTATGATTAGCTAAAGTGTGATCCAACCAAAACATAAAAGAATTAACCTAAAAGATAGCTCACTGGCTCTAATGCCACTCCTATTAGACTTTCTTGCTTCTATGCTTCTATTTAGTTCTAAATTTTCATTTTTCCTAAAGTCCTCATTGATAAAGATGCTTTTGGAATTGTATGCATATGTCTTATATATTGGTTGAAATCTTACATCCCATTTTGGTCATTTTAACAACTTCTATTGCTTTTATTGTTATCTAATGGTTGTTGCATATGTTATAATAACTCAATATGGAAGAATAAGGGTTTTTCATTGAGGGGAGTTCATGTTATAATCTGAATTTAAATATGTTGATGGGGATATTACTATATTTTAACATTGATTATGACTGTAATAGGCAAATGTATGAGATGGGGAAAGCTTTAGGGTAGCATCAAATTGATAAGGAATAGGGTACCTAGTTTCAATTACAAAAAGTCATTGAGACTTGTTAAGTCAAACAAAAGTTATATTATGATAGCAAACTGTATAAAATTTCATAAGAGTGTTGATATGTATACAACCCATTAATTAGATACACCTTTGCCTGCCTTTAACATACTACCTATAATTGGTAAAGAGGAATATGGTGGTGACCATGATGATGATCAACATGATGAAGATGATGATGAACATGTTGATTTACATATGGATGTGAAATTGTGGATAAACATATGGATGAAAAGGGTAAAAATGTGGATGAACAGAGCGAAAATCCAAATGAACATGGTGGATTTCTACAATCATATTTCTATGTAGACATTCTGAATGATGATCAAAGTGTTGAAATTTATTCAATTGACTATGATAGTTTACTAGCAGTGATGAATATCCTAGTAGATAGGAGCCATCTAGAGCTTTGCATAGACTAAATTAAAATATTAGGCATAATCTTATAGTTGTGACACAACAATAGAGATTGGTATGGGGTTTGGAACTATAAAAGAATTTTAAAATGATGTTACCAATTAAGTAGCACAAACAGGATACAATGTAAGGTTATAAAAAGTGAGCGTAATAAAATCAGAGTTAGGTGTATTAATGGATGCCCTTGGGAGTTGTATGTTAGATATGACAAAAAAGAAAAATGTTTCAAAGTGAAGACTTATAAACTTAATAACAATTATTTCACAACTGACGAACCAAAGTGAAGACTTATAAACCAAATTCTTGATGAGATATTTCAAAAATAGGATTCTTGAGAAGCTTAGTATCTCAATTAAAAATAAGGTTTAAGTGTGCAGAGAGAAACTTAATATTTTTGTTAATTTAACCAAGTATAGAAAAGAAAAGAGGAGATTAAAGGAAGAGAGAGCAACAAATTATGGTATAAATATATAATGTTGCAAGGATATGTACATAAGTTAAAGGCAAGTAATCTTGAATCAACAGTGTTGTTACAACTATCACGAAATTAGGAGAGTTCTTTGCTACAGGTAAATATAAATGAAATTTTCATTATGTTATTAAAACTTCATTATTTTATGTTTTACATCATATTCATACTTTACTATCTTTTTTTGTACATCATATTCATACTTCATTATCTATTGTTGCAATTCAAAATATTATACATTTGTTTTGATGCAATGAAAAGACATTGGATGCATTTAAAACCTATTTTGGGATAGATGGCTGCTTTCTTAAGACAAAATTCCAAAGCCAATTATTGAGCACAGTGGGTAAAGATGGTGATGGAGGTATGTAATCCATTGGTTTGGGTTATAGTGGAGATAGAAAGCATAGATTCATATAGTTGGTTAATGAATCTACTAACATCTACATTGGAAGTAGATGGTGGTCAAGGAATTATAGTCATATATGATATGCAATAATTATATTCATCTTTATATAGTTATAATTAATTTGATTATATTATTAAATATTTATTAATATTTTTTCAATTGATTTAAGGTTAGTAAAAGTTACAAAGGAGACTTTTCCAAATACTACTCACTAAATGTTTATCAGAAACATATATTACAATTAGAATAGGAATTAGAAAGGAAAGGGCCTTAAAAGGTAGTTTTAGAATTACGCATTGTCTACCTACATTGAAGATTTCAATATGCAACTGAAGATTTTTGACAAAATAAATCCTAGATGTGCTTTAGCCTTAATTAAATATCTTAAAGAAAGCTGGGAAAGATGTACAATACTTTGAATCTAAACACTTAGTAGTTGAAAATAATATAAATGAAACTTTCAACAGGTAGATCTTACCTAGTAAAGAGGAGCTAGTAATTAGTGTGATTGAAATAATTAGAATTAGGGTGATGAAGAGGCATATAGATAGGAGGCATTTTGTAGTTAGATGAAAGTCAGATGTTGCACTAGCTATAGTGAAGAAGAGGGAAAAAGAACAAAAAACATGTAATGAAATGGAGAATATATTGGAATGGAAATGGCGGTTATAAAGTTTTAAAGGTTGATCTCAAACATACTGTGACAATTCATACACAACAAACCTATAGCTATTGGGTATATGACGTAAATGGATATCCTTTCAAACATGCAATTAGCACAATCCATCACTTAAAACATAGGGATGAGACATTTATAAATTCGTGTTATAAGAAAGGTCGATTCCTGAGTTTGTATAACCAAGTATTACAACCCATGAGGGATGAAATTTTATGGCCTTCAAATGATGCAGAGTTGATACATCTTTCAAATAAAAGAATAATGTCAGGTAAACTCGAAAATAAAAGAAGAAGGCAATCAAATGAGCCAAAGAAATTAAAAAATCCAAACAAATTGTCTCAAAAAGGATAAGTACAAAAATGTAAGAAATATGGAAAATTTAGCTACAAATCCATAAAATGAAACAAAGATGGCTTAACATTACATGTTAAGGCTTCTTCATAGGTATGCAAACCTTATTTGAATCCTATGAATACGATTTTTAAACCTTGCAGTAACTAATATTTATCAGGTTATCACAGATACATCTTCATAGGTATATAATATTTTAGTTTTTTATTAATTTATATTAGTTATAATAATTGAAAACTTTGTTTTTATTGAAAAATAAGTAAGTAGCGCAAATAGAGTGATAATGTTATACCAAGTTAACAAAGAAATATTATAAGGAATGTG
This sequence comes from Erythroxylum alaternifolium, assembly GCA_027478495.1. Taxonomy (NCBI): domain Eukaryota; kingdom Viridiplantae; phylum Streptophyta; class Magnoliopsida; order Malpighiales; family Erythroxylaceae; genus Erythroxylum; species Erythroxylum alaternifolium. The sequence goes on from JANIIA010186097.1 coordinate 13,863, forward strand.
TTTTATCAATTTATCTTAATTTAAATAATTGACGAATGTACTTATAATGCTTTTTATATTAATTTTCTAGGTTGGTACATCTGGACATGTAGGTAAATGAAAGTTCGGAGATGTGAATTTGCATGCATTCAAATTATTAGTTAAACTAAGGGGTTTATGGTTCAAATGACATTCTCGCATTACTTCATAATACTTACAAGTTAAAGCAAACAAAAGGAGAACATCATTGACATAATCATCACAAGAACAAGTTTTACAATTAAGTAAAAATTAAGGAAACAACGTGGATTATATAAATATGCTACTGATATACAATATGTTGATGGCTTTTTTTATGTTTATGCCTCTAGCTTTTAAATTTGTATCTATCAGATTTTTAATGCATATGCTACTGACATATGTAATACTAGATATTCTTTTTTATAGGTGAGTGATTGAACCCAAGTTTTCCATATTATTTAGTGATATTTTCATGGTTTTTGTTATACTTTTTGGCCCTTGTTGTTGGATATTGTGCTTAATTTAGCTTAAGAGTGCTTATTTTGAATTAATATAGTTTGAGGTAAAAATTGTCATAATTAGTTATCCATCCATCCTCTCTCATCTTTCTCTCATCTAACCCCAATTTCTTCCATTTTTCGTCCACTGCCAAAACCTCCACCATGGGTGACTCAAATTCATTCCCAGTTGTGAAGCTTCATAGTGCAATGAGTGGCTAGGCGTTTCTTTTCCTCTTGAAGGTGTAGCAATAGCTGGAGTTCAATGAGCTTAAAAGGGGAGTAGTTTAATCCATGGTTTAGCTATGAATTTATAAATTCCTAGGTCTATGATTTGTAATTCGTAGTTGATCTACTTGATTATAGTTTTAATCAAATGTTGGATATTCATTATGTGTACTTTGGATTGGTTTATGTAGAACTTTAAGCTTAAATATATGAAGTTTCATATATGTCTATTTGTAATCTTCTTGATTCTCTCTTATCTTGCATGGTTATGTTTTATATTGAGTTGATTCTAGATTTTATTTAACCTATTGCATTGGCCAATCCTACTACACACACTAAGAGCACTTAACAGGATCTTAAGAAATGGAGTCCCATTGATTAAGATCCTGGACTTGAAGAGTACTTTAAGGTTTACCATTTTGAAGCTTAGTGATTTCTGCTCTCGCTGAAATCAATTTCGAACTATGATAGACAAAGCTCACTTTCAAGAGGATTCTATCACTATTTAATCTTATGTTTTTCATCTTTTCATTTTCTATATCCCTAGAATCCAAAAAAATACATTTTACAATTCAATTTAGTTCAATTAATGATTTCAAAAATCAAAACCACCTTTTTTCCAATTAGCTTGCATATCATGGCATATAGGTTAACTTAGGTCCATTCATTTTAGGCTTCGATTAAGTGAACAATCCAGGGTTGCACCTTATAGTGCAATCCTTGGATTATTTTGATTTAACCTCCAAGGGCTTAACAACTAGGTTCGAATCAAATGGCGCCATTGTTGAGGAATCAAGAAATTGGTTCTTTAGGTTAACTTCTGTCATTTTGCTGCTAAGTGGGGTTTCTTTTTTTTTAGATTGCATTCTAGATAGTTTAGCTTTATACTTATCGATAGTATAGGTTTTCATTTTGCATAGCATCAAAATTTTTAGAAATACAAACAAAGATACTGATTTTCTTCATTTTTTGGCATTTTACATCTGCATAGTTCAAAGTCCTATTTGCTGTTTTCTATGAACGTTCGCCGAGGACAACTCCTTGTTTCACTGTGGCCAACTTGCAGGATTTTACAAGGATTCCTCTTAGGACATTTTCGCCCAAGCCAACTTTCCTACACAACTTTGAAATTTTCTCTACCTGTCTATACATACTTTCACACACCCATACACTTGCATTTATCACATCTCATCTTTTCAATTGACTTTATGAGCTTACAAATCAAATTTGTTCACTTTTATTCTCATTTGAATTTTTCCCTTGCATGCCCCAGAAAACCAAACTCCTACCTTTTAACCCTAAAATTGAGAGAAGTTTGAGAAAATTTAGAAAGGAAAAGAGAGTAGAAAGGATAGCAAGGTAGTTGTTGAAGAGGAAACTATCTTAGTGAAGTCTAACCTGTCAAGTAGTGAGAGTGAATCATTAGAAGGTGAGATAATGGGTGAAAATCCAGCTAATCTGTAAAACCCTAACCTTAATGCTAACCAACCTAGGAATGGTGATAACAAAGGTAATAGGGAGCAGGAGCGAATTGGTGGGAACAATGGCAACCTTAGAAGGAGGACCATTAGGGAAGCTACTACCTTTAATGTGAATTATGATCCTTTTGCTGCTGATTTCCCTAATTTTGATGTGAATTTTGAGATTAAAGAATTGCTTATTAACTCTCTTCCTAAATTTCATGGTTTGAAAGGAGAAGATCCCTACATTGATTTGCAATCGCTGTCCATGATTTTCCAGAGCATGAAACCTGTGGGCACTTCTCTAGATCAAATGCTATCGAAAGTCTTTCATCTATCCTTGGAGAGTAAAGTAAGGGAGTGGTAGATGAGCCTTCCGAGACACATGGAGAATGTCTACCACAGCTGGGTAAATTTAAGGAAGGCATTCTTGGAGAAGTACTTTCCTACCTCCAGAACTTCATCAATGAGAAAGGAGATTTACTCTAAACGACAAGACTTTAATGAGTCCCTCTACGATTATTGGAACTGTTTTCAAGATCTATTGTCAAGATGCCCTCACCATTAAATACCAAACGAGCAGTTGGTGCAGTACTTCTATGATGGGCTGAAGAGTCAAGACAAGGGATGATGGATGCAACCTCAGGAGGTTCACTGATAGACCTCACCGCTGAAGAGGCTTGGGATCTAATTAAGAAAATGGCTCTGAATCACCAACAGTACAGTGCTAGGGACAATAGAGGAGTACATGAGTTGCGAGCTTCAACAGTTCACTATAGAAGAATGGAAAGTCTTGAGTCTAAGGTCGATTCTTTGGAGAGTAAAATGACTACTTAACTATCCCTCATTGCTGCAGAGTTGAAAAATATGAGTGTGTATCGTCTACCAACCCCTATGGATCTTACTGCACCTAATTGCGAAACTTGTGGTTTTGTGATGCATATTTCTAGTGTCTGTCCAAATGGTTATGAAGAGGTATCCGCTATCTTTCAGGGTCAACCAAATTAGAAGTGGGACCTGTATTCTAATACATATAACGAGGGATGGAAATCAAATCCTTGACTTGGTTAGAGAAATGAAGAAAGTAGACCTCCAAACAGATTCTAACGAGGTGGAGGGGCTGGTCCATCTACTAACCAGTTCCAAAACCAACAGCAAACTTTAACTGTTCCACAAAAGGAAGACACAAATTAACTCTTGCATAATATGATGGCATTGATGAAGGAGGAGAGGACTTTTAATGACAACCAGTTCAATTCCCTAGCTTCTCTGATTCAACAAAACTCTTCTAAGAATGCTACCAAATTCAATGCCCTAGAGAAAAGAACGGAGAAATGGGAGACAAAGACTGAAAACATCAACTCCTATGTCACTCAGCTATCCAATAACATGAGTGGGCAACAAGCTAGGAGCAGTGGCGCTATTCCATCAATCACTGTTATAAACCCTAAAGGTTTGAATGCCATCACTCTTCGAAGTGGGAAGCAAGTGAAGTTCAATGATGAGGATGAGGAAGTAGTTGAGGAGGAGATTGGATGTGATGAGTTGCCTCCCACACCTGTAAGGGTAAAGAATTTTGAAAGCTCTAAGGAGAGAGCACTATTAGCTGAAAAGGAGTCCACATTTTTAAATAGCAAAGGAACAAATTCTGAGAGCAACCATTAACAAGCAACAGAAAGAGACCATTTTGAGTCAAGCAAGCATGGAGCCAACAAAACCAATAGTAAGGAGGTAAATCTTAAAAACCTTCCTTTTCCTAATTCATATTTGGTGAGTAAAAGAATGATTGAAACTAAGCATGAAAAAGATATTATCGATTTGTTTAGTAGAGTGGAAGTCAATATTCCTTTGCTTGATCTTGTGAAATAGGTTCCTGCTTATGCTAAATAACTTAAAGACTTATGTACCTCTAAGAGGAAGTTTAGGCCAAATGAAAGACTTTAAGGAAGCTCAAATGTGTCTGCCCTATTTAAACCTCAAATCCTTGTGAAATGCCAAGACCCTGGATCCTTTATTATCCCTTGCACCTTAGGTAAAATTACTATAGGGGGAGCTTTGTTAGATCTAAGGGCAGCTATTAATGTCATGCTTAAGTCTGTTTACACTTCATTGGGAGTCAAGACTCTTAAGTCTACCACCGTAGCACTCCAATTGGCTGATAAGTCTATTAGGTATCCTGAGGGCATTATAAAGGATATTTTGGTCCAGGTTAAGGATTTGGTTTTTCCTGTTGATTTTTATGTGCTTAACATGTCTTCTAAACTTGTTCATAACACCATACTAATTCTTGGTAGACCTTTCTTAAGGACTGCTAACGCCATGATTAGCATGAAAGAAGGCACCATCACAATGGAAGTAGGTGATCACAAAGTTTGTTTTAATATGCATGAAGCAATGAAACATCCTTATAAAGATTGCTCACTTTTGGGTGTTAACATAATTGATATTGTTCTTGATGATGCTTGCTCTGAATTCGAACTGCAAGATGATTCCATTGGCTTTGAACTGTATTCACCTGATTCTACTAATGAGGAAGACACCATTTCTTCCTTTTCATCTTTTTATGTTTTTCCCTCCACTTGCTCATGTGGAGGTGACATAACAAGCCTTAACAGTGTAGTAGTTAATTGCAAAGCAACGGTATCATCTACTGACTCAAATGTGAGTTCTATTCCTTCTATTGTCAATGAAGAACCCTTTGGGGAAAGGTTTTCTATTAATATTTCAGGTGATTTTGGCATCGTGGAGGTTGACAATAATGTGGCAATTGATGAAGTTGTTTCACCGCAACAAAAGTGTCTGACTGAAGATAACAAAGATGGTCCACTTTCAACTATTCCACCTACTTATTTGATGCAAAGACACCTTGACTCTAAGGATTATTCTCAATCCCTTACATCTCCTAACTTATATACTTTTAATTATTCTCATACCTTGAGATACTTGGATGAGTTGTTGTCTATTGATGATTAAGGTATACAGAAGGATTTATCCAAGGCAGTTGCTACTATAGATCAACCTGAGGTTGGTAAAATGCTTGGAATAGATGGATATTGTAAAGCTGATCCCATAGAACTTGAACTATCATTGGTTGAAGGAAAGGGGAGAAATCTATTCTCTCTTAAACTTTATGAATTGATCCCTTCTATTGTGCAACCTCCTAAGATTGAATTAAAACCCCTACCTCCTACATTAAAGTATGTTTTCCTTGAGTCTAATGAGCGATTACCTATCATAATTGCCAATTCCTTATCTAACGGTGAGGAAGAGAGACTCGTTGCTGTGTTAAGAGAGCGTAGGAGGGCTATAGGGTGGACTTTAGCGGATATACCTGGGATTAGTCCAGCTATTTGCACACATAGGATCCTACTGAGTGAGGGTTCCAAATCTGTGAAATAGCCCTAAAGGAGACTAAACCTACTTATCCTAGATGTGGTTAAGAAAGAAATCACCAAACTTCTAAGTACTGGGATCATCTATCCCATATCTGATAGCGAGTGGGTTAGTCTAGTACATGTAGTGCCTAAAAAAAGTGGGGTCACTATAGTTAGAAATGATAAGGATAAGCTTATTCCTACAAGAGTGCAAAATTCTTGACGTGTTTGCATAGACTATAGAAGAATAAATGATGCCACACGAAAAGATCATTTCCCTCTTCCTTTTATTGACCAGATGCTTTAGAGACTTGCAGGCAAATCTCATTACTATTTTTTGGATGGTTTCTCTGGGTACTTTCAAGTACCTATTGCACCAACGGACCAAGATAAAACTAGTTTTACATGTCCTTTTAGTACCTTTGCTTATCGAAGGATGCCTTTTGGATTATGTAACACTCTAGGGACTTTCCAGCGTTGTATGATGACTGTTTTCTGTGAATTTTTAGAGGAATACATAGAATTATTTATAGACGACTTCATTGTTTATGGTGGTTTTTTTTATAATTGCCTTGCTAGGCTTGAAAAAGTTTTAAAAGATGCATAGAAAAGAATTTGATTTTAAACTTTGAAAATTTTCATTTCATGATCAAAGAGGGAATAGTGCTAGGTCATTTGATTTCTAGCAAGAGAATTGAAGTTGATAAAGCTAAGATTGAAGTCATATCTTCTTTGCCTTTCCTGTCTGTGTTAAAGATATAAGATCATTTTTAGGTCATGCAAGATTCTATAGGCGTTTTATAAAAATTTTCAGCAAGATTGCATTACCTTTTTCAAAGCTTTTACAAAAAGATGTAAATTTTGACTTTCAAGATTTGTGTAGAGATGATTTTGATGAGTTAAAGTCTAAACTCATTTCTCCCCCTATTCTGATTGCCCTTGATTGGAAATTACCTATTGAGCTTTCATGTGATGCTTCTAATTGTGTTGTAGAAGCTATGTTGGGCCAAAGGGAGGAGAAGCTCTCAAGAGCCACTGTATATGCCTCGAAAACACTTAATGCAGCTCAAATCAACTACACAACAATAGAGGAAGAGTTGTTTACAGTAGTTTTCGCCTTATAAAAGTTTAGGCCTTATCTGTTAAATTCTCATGTAATTGTTTTTACTGATCATACAATTGTCCGCTATGTTCTCAAGAAATCACAATCTTAGCCAAGATTGATAAGATGGGCATTACTTTTTCAAGAATTTAACATTGAGATAAAGGATCGAGCTAGGGTAGTGAATCATGTAGCTGATCACTTGAGTAGGCTACCAGAAGATACAAGGGGAGTAGAATCTTCTAAACTCACTTATGATTATTTTCCTGATACAGCTTTATGTGCTTTAGTCTTAAAAGAGCCTTAGTATGTGCATATAGTTAATTATCTCATAACTGCACTCACCACTCCTTTTATGTTTAAGTCACAGGCACAAAAGCTCAGGAGCGAAGCAAGGCATTACATTTAGGATGCTCCTCATCTATGGAGGATGTGCAATAACCAAGTTATATGAAAGTGTATGCCTAGTGAAGAATTAGATGCCATTATTTCAGTTTTCCATTCTATAATTTATGGAGGGCATTTCAGTGCAAGGAGAACATCTAGGAAAATTCTAGACTTTGGTTTTTACTGGCCAATCCTTTTTAAAGATTCTTTCACATTTTGTCGGTCCTGTGACAAATGTCAACGTTTTGGAGGGTTAGGTAAAAGGAATGAAATGCCTCAGTAGCCTTTACTGTTTTGCAAAATATTTGATGTTTGGGGGATTGATTTAATGGATCCCTTTCCTCCATCTTTTAGTTTTATATATATCCTTTTAGCTATAGATTATGTGTCCAAATGGATAAAGGCTATGCCTATTAGAAAAGATGATGCCCAAATAATGTCTAAAATTCTTAAGTCCAACATTTTCTATAGGTTTGGGATTCCAAAGTTTGTGGTGAGTGATAAGGGTATGCACTTCTGTAATAAGGTAGTTGATAACCTATTTTCAAAATTTGGTGTCACTTACAAAGTCTCTACTGCATATCACCCCCAAACTAATGGTCAGGTTGAAATATCTAATAAGGAGGTTAAGCTAATCTTAGAGAAGATAGTAAAACCATCCAAGAAAGATTGGAGCTTGTGATTAGAAGAAGCACTGTGGGCTTATTGGACTGCCTACAAGTTACTAATTGGGATGTCTCCCTACCCCTTAATCTATGGCAAAGCTTGCCACTTGCCAGTGGAGTTAGAGCATAAAGCATATTGGGCAGTCAAACAGTGCAACATAAACTTAGAATCTTCTGGGATGGAGAGAAAGCTGTAGTTGCAAGAATTGGAAGAGTTAAGGCTAGCGGCGTACGAGAACTCTCGACTCTACAAGGAGAAAACAAAGTTTGTGCACGATAAAGTTCTCCTGAGGAAGAACTTCCAAGAGGGAGACAAAGTGCTGTTGTTTAAGGCTCGTTTCACTTTTAAGCAAAGGAAGTTTAACACTGGTTAGGATGCGCCGTACACAATCATAAAGGTGCACAAGTTTGGTATGGTGGAGCTTCTATATGAAGAGATTGGAGCCAAGCTTAAGGTGAATGGCCATCTGTTGAAGCTTTACCATGAGAATCAGAAACCTCCATGACTCTCAGGTTGTTTCTTTCCTTCACTTGTTTACTTCCTTTTGCCCTGTGATTGCTCATGACATATTTTAGTGCATTAATTTGTTGAGTAAGTGTGGAGGAGAAACTACCACAGTAGGAAAAATAGTTTAGTTTTTAGTTTAATTAGTAGTTTTTCAATTCAATAATATCCCCTTCTAGTTCTGTCTCTTGCCTTTCTTTTACTATGCTTAATTGCCCTGATGCATGATATACCTTCAAGTTTTGAGAAGTTTAGTATTGTTGATTGTATTGCATTTTCTTTTCTTGAACTTATCTTGTACCTTATGACCATATATATGCACTTAAAGGTTTTCTGAGTATCCAGCCTGTGTCTGTGTTTCTTTTTCATATCTTGTCCTTTCTTTATTGAAGTTTTTAGTCTGTCGTTTTAAGTTCAGGCTACTTTCTCCACAACTAACTCATGGTTTTGCCGCGACAAAGTCCCCCTAGTTTCTGTGTTATTGTCGGGATATCTTCGTCGCAACATGCATTCCATGTCATCGCGACAAAGTACTCCTTTTGGAATGAACGTCGCGGCAAAGTACTCCTATTTCTTCCCCTTTCCTTTCAGGATATCTTCGTCGTTCGCCACAGCGAAGATAGAATTTACGCAAACCCCCCTCTCGTTTATTCAAGTTATACTTATCAGATTACCATTCTGCCCCTATATATCATTTACCCATTCATATTATTTATATTTTTTCGTCTTTTCATATTCTCACCCCCTTGAGCCTCCCGACTCTCCCTATTCGGTTTAAACACCTATTTCGCACCACCCCTCATCTCCCTCTTCTCTGTTTTATCTCCTCTCCCTCTCCTTCTGTCTCCTACTTCTCTACCCATCACTCTCAGTTCCTATCACTCTCTCTGCGCAGATTTCCTCCTCCTCTCGATACATATCTCCATCTTCTCTTCTTCTTCCATTTTTATCGTATTTTGCTGTTTGTGTTTAGGGTAAAATAGTTGTACATTTAGTTATTTCTTTCATTCTTGGTTTAGCTTAATTTTGTTTAGGTTACATATAATCATTAAGTAATCATTGTTAGTTGCTTAGGTTGTTAATTTTGATTTATTCTGTTTGTTTATTTAGTTTGTTTATCTGTGTGCTCTCTCTGCAGGAAAATGCCTCGAACCAAAAACCCTGCTCCTCTCAGTGAGTCTGACTCCCCTGATAAATATACCTTTGAGGAACTGTATGAAAAAATCAATGCTAGACCTCTCATTAAAAATCGACCTTTTCCTCTAGCCCCCCCTCCCCCAGACAACCCTTTTGTTAAGCAACTTCATGCCTTCCAATTAACTGGTTTAGTTCAAAAGCGTACCTTAGGTAATGATAAGTTCGTTCACCATTTTTACACTTTTGGCCGGTTCCACGATCGACTGGACATTGACTTCCGTGGTATAAGGGAACCCTATTCCTTCACTATTTCCAATATTTGCCGCCAGTATGGTCTTCCCCCATGTCACCGCTGCCATTACGACCAATTCATCCATAACTACCCTATGGCCGATGTTGCCTACACCCTCTGTCAAGAGGGCGCTGACTGGCATCGACCACGCCACGGCGAACACTACCTTAAACGCTCTAAGTTGTAGCCAGAGGCTCATCCTTGGCTACACTTGGTCTATAACAACATCATTCCCACCACCCACCTGACTAATATTACCACTACAAGAAAATCACTGATTAGCGGCGGAAAATTTCTATCGGAACAACTTTTGACACTATTTACCGACGAAAAGTTACGGTGTAGTTAGCTACGGAAAGTTACATCCGTCGGTGACACTAGAGGGAAGAATTTCGCGCAAAATCTTTGATAGCATATAGCGACTACAAAACCTACGGCATCGAAAAAAATGCAAGAATCGTTCCTGTATTTTAATTACTTCGGAGACATACCGACGGACACTATTCTGTCGTTAAATATACCGACGGAATATGGTCTTCTGTCAGTAATAAATGTCGTCGTTCGATGAAGACGAGACGATAAGCTTAATTCACCGACAGAAACCCAATTCTGTCGGTAACTATCATCCCCTAGATTACCGACAGAATTTGTGTTCTGTCGGTATTTGAGTTTCTACAGTATATAAAATTACCGCTCTTTTACTAACGGAATATTGTGTTCCGTCGGTAACTATCGGCGGTGCGTCGTCAAGTCGACAGTGCAAAACCTAGATTATCGACGGAATTTGTGTTCTGTCGTTATTTGAGTTTCTACAGTATATAAAATTACCGCTCTTTTACCGACGAAATATTGTGTTCCGTCAGTAACTGTCGGCGTTGCATCGTGAAGTCGATGGTGGAAAACCTAGATTACCGGCAGAATTAATGTTCCGCCAGTAATCCAGCGCCTTTAAGTCTGGCGCCGCCCGC
>JANIIA010187643.1:0-24432 GCA_027478495.1 Erythroxylum alaternifolium
AAGTGAGAGAAGGAGTCGAAAAACTCTGGAGCGAATGGTTTGTGAGCAGAGGAGAAATGAAGGCGCGAGGGGAAGGAAGGGGGTCGGCGCCCAACTTATAGTCGCTGGATTAAGTTCCGTCGGTAATCTAGGTTTCCAGATGACGCAACCGCAGACATTTACCGACGGACAAGCCCATTTCGTCGGTAAAAGAGCGGCAATTTAATACGGTGGAAACTCAAATACCGACAGAACAATAATTCCGTCGGTAATCTAGGTTTCCATGCCGACAGTTACCGACGGACAAAAAATTCTGTCGATAAAAGAGAGGCAATTTAAACTCAAATACCGACGGAATAACAACTCTGTCGGTAATTTAGGTTTCACTGTAAACAGTTACCGACGGACACAAAACATTCCGTCGGTATACTAGGGTTATCTCAACAAAATCATGGACGAAGATGCCGACAGTTACTGACAGAAACTTTATTCTGTCGGTGATTAAAGCTTATCGTCTCGTCTTCATCGAAATGACGACGTTTGTTAACAATTTCCCGACGAAAATAGCAATCCGTCGGTAAATAAGCTAACAAATATTGTGACGGAATAAAGTTATTAAATTGCGAGAATGTCGTGAGTTTTGGCGTCGTTATATGCCGTCGGAGATTTTGCGTGAAAGTTTTCGCTACAGTATTACCGACGGATGTATTGTCCGTCACTAAATCACCGTATTTTCTGACAGAATATTTACTTTCCGTCGGTAAGTAGTGACGGAATGATTTTCTTCAGAAATATTCCGACGCTATTACGTGATTGGAGCCATCAAGTCCCACATAAATGTTGTTAAAGATATTTTTTTATTGGAAAAGTGAAGACAAAGATGATGGGGCTGGTTTAGAAGAAGAAGAGGTTGAAGAAGAAGAAGAAGAAGAAGCAGTGGTCATGAAAAATAGGCGTGAGTCAAAAAGGGTGGCTATGATACCATAAAAGATAGAAATCTTAATTGAGGGTGACAACCACTTAATCCCGTTCAGTAGATGTCATTGGTATACAAACAGTTACAATAGCAAAGAGGTAAGTATAAATAGAGATATTTTAGGGATGCTAATTTTCTTTTTTAACTAAGTTGATTTTACAAGACTCTTTGTTACAACTAAACCAGATTTGTTGGTGGCAGGTTGGACTTTGACCCTATCTCTAATAATGATAAAAAAACTAAATTGAACACAAGAGTTAACAAGAAAGTGTAGAGCTAAAAATCTTAAGAAAAACTCATGATAAATTTTCTAAATCTCAAAATAGCAAAATACAAGGGACGAAGATTTCAAGCTAATAAATCCCTTACAAGATAAGTAGAGCATAACCTCTCTTTTAAACTCTCTAAAGTGATAGGTGCAAATTATAATGTGTTTTTTTAGGTATTAGAGTGTGTTTATAGTGTTTTTTAGATAATAATCATATATTTAGGACTTAGATTTATGTTCTTGTTAGTGTATTTGTGTGTATTTTGATTGATTTTTATTTAAGACAAGAATTTGATCTTAATCGTATATTTCAAGGGTTGTTTGATGTGTTTAGTAATGAGGTGGGACAGAAAAAAAGTGAAGAAAAGATGAAGAAAAAATTGGAGAATAATGTCTGGCGTGATTATGAATGAAGAAGCAACAAATAGGAAAGTCTCTAGCATGATTGAGCATGGGCAATGCTAAAGAGCAAATTCCTATTTTTTCAGGTCGTGAGAGTTTTTTATTTTTTGATGATTCAGGGCAATTTTGGAAACCAAAGGAAGTGAAAAAAAGACCTAAAAGGATTAAGAAGTATGTAACACAAAGAAAAACATCACTGACGACTGAAAAAACATCATAAAAGGAGATCAAAAGAGCAAAAAATCTCAAGAACAAAGGCTATATTTTTTAGCTCAAGGCCAAAAAGAGAAGATATCCAAATTCAATCCTCTACTCTTTTCTTATTTCCTTGTTGTTATTGAATATTAATGATGATTCAATTGTTATATAGATTTACACCTATTGATTGCTAAATTCCCTTTTAGGAATTACTCTTGATTTATTTGTTGAACTTTACATTATTAATTTAATGAAATATATTTGTGATTTTTATTGTTTTATATTCAATTTAAATTAAGAGATTAGATTAAACCACTTGTGTTATGTTGTACAGTGAGAGCTAGAACCCTAATAGACCTATAATCATCAAATAATAGGCAATTAAAGAGAGATCTAATTGTTTATTAATTATTCATATGATTGCTTTAAATCTAGTTACACAGCTAGAGATAGTTTTGATAAATTGAAAGGCCACAATTCAATGTCTGTCTATTTTAATTGAAATTACTTGATTAGATCTCAAGAGAGGGTAATCATAATCATTAAATATCTAAGATCAAGTATGATTAAATAAAGATAGAAGTAATTCAAAGTTTTTATAATTGATCAATCAATCAAATTTTCTATTTCAGTTTCCATTATTTAGTAATTAATTCCTTTTTTAGTTTAATTATTAGTTATTCATCTTGTTGTTTACCTTAAACAAAGTTTACAAGAATTGTTGGGTGACTACTTCAATCCTCTTGGGATGATACTTTTTATTTTATAAGTTACAATTTGTATATTTAAAGTTAAGAAAGTTTTCTAATTAAACTTCAACATAAAGCTCTCTCACTTGTTCAACTCTCTAAATACTAAGATTTTCACATACTAGGATTGAGTACAAATTGATATATTTATATCAAAACTAATCCTAACTAATCTTAGGTATCAAATACTAATAAAACTGTAGTTGAAAAAATTATTTGGACTTTAAAATTCTTCTATCATCATGTGTTTCTGTCTTATACAATTTATGTCTTTCAAACTTATCTTTATCTTTAAATCTCAAAAGAATAAGATTTTACACTGCACACTTTCACTCACTGTAACATCTCGTTACCCATGTTAAAGCTAGAATTGTGATTTATGAGAAAGTACTGAGAAATTAGGAAATGCACGTCATGCTTTAGTTAAATATGACATGCACATTTTTTCACATGAATATGATTGTACATGCATTCATTGACATTTTTTGGGTATAATTAATTTATAAATACGATTAAAATGTGAATTGTGAGTTATTTGTGTTAAAATTTTATTTGGAGAACATTAACATTATTTCAGAATTTTAGTGAATTTGAGGTACATTTGGATTAGGACAAATGCCAACTGGTAAGATAAATTGATACATGAAAAATTTGGATGATTAAGCCTCAAATTGAGTGACATTTGGCATAGTTAATTGGTGACAAATGTACTAGTAATTAAGTGAAAAATGGATCAATTATTGTGTGGCAAGTGGACTAAAAATTAGGAGACATATGGATTGATTAATTGGTGACATATGACAGCATCTAAAGTGGATTAGTGGCAGCATCTTGATTAGGAAAATGTAAGACATGCCTTAAGACAAATGTTGTGCTGTAAAATTGACACCTAGCATGTTAATGGAACAAATTCCAGCAGCAATGTTTCTGCTGTTTGTCTCACCTTTCTCCACGAAATTGCTCCAACTTTCTCCTCTATAATTTGCATGAACCCTAGCCAAATTGCGGCACCAAAACCAACTTTTTACCTTACACAAAATAGCCAAGAAAACTAGCTGAAAGTTACCTTCATCTTGCTGTCCAAAATCAACCTGTTTTCATCATAAGTTTGTGATGAATTTTGCTTGCATGGAGACTTGGTTTAATCTGAAGTTTGAGCTAAATTGAAAGCCTAACAAGTAAGTGACAATCTGATCTTTATGATATGTTTGGTAGTATGAGAATTATGCCTGAATTGGAATGACATATATGAGATATTGGTGAAGATGTATGCTGGAATATTATGAACTGGAGAATTTTCATTGAGTAGACTTCGGTATTCTTATTATAACTTGAGTTGTAGATTTTTGAATGAGTTGATTCTTAATTTAGATCAAACTAGAGACATATTTCTACAACTTTGGTGAAGAAGCCGAATGTTAATTCTATCTCTAAGCATTTCAAAATCTTGCTGGAAGTAGAGTTAGGAGGTCTATTACAGATTAAAAACAGTCTGAACTCTTTTGGATATAACTTTTAGTATACTGAATCAAATTGAATGATTCTGGTGTTATTACAAATTGGAAACATAGTGGAACAATAAAAAGTGTTACTAAAATACACCATTTTCCTTGTCATAATGATCATGCAAAGTTATCCCGAAAGGGGGCGTTAGGATGAAAATGCTGAGGTATGTTGGAATTTGACAACTAGAATGTTTTTACTGAACATGCTTCGGTATTTTGGCTATATTTTGATCAGTAGATTTAAAAATGAAATGATTCTTAATTTAAATTGAACTAGAGACATTTTCCTACAAATTTTAAGAAGAAATTGAATTTTAATTTTTTCCTTAAGGGTATTGAAATTGAGCTTGAAAGTAAGTCTTGGCTTAGGTAGTAACACTACCAGGGACATAAATCAGGTCCTGTTGTTATTGAATAAATTGTATTGATAAAAGCCGAATTAGACAAATATGTCTTCACAAAAGTTATAGCTTCTTCTCTTAGCTTTTGATTCGTATAAAGTTTGTAAGTTTTGGATATTGGAATTCAGAGATATAAGGTGTATAACTTGAATACATGATCATGCATTAGCCAAAATTTCAAATGTACATAGTCTATGGTATTTTAAGCATAACTCATAGAATAATGAACCAAATTGAATGAACTTGGTATCATTAGAAACTTAAAACATTTAAGAACAACTTTCCAGAAGGAAGTGTTACCTAATTTGGTCATTTACCTTATCAGAAAAATTATGTAAATTTGACCTGAACGCATATTATGAGAAAACAATATGAAATGATCAATTGGATTATGAAATTAGTTTCACATTGTTTTATCATGGTCCAAACCCTAAGTACAAATTATATTAATGAGGGTTTTGCTATCTAAATGATATGGTGACAAAATCTCGATAAGATACCCAGAATTATCATTGAACATGCATTGTGCATATTGTCTATACATTGGTTTGCATAAAGAAAAACTTATACATTTGTGCAAATTTGTGATATATGTAAACGTGTTTTGTATGATATAGAGGAGCACATTAGATGCCAATTGAATATTTCTAGACCATCCAGGCAATAGCATATTAGAGTGTACTGTGAGTATCCTAAGATGGTCTCACCTTGATTTGCTTTGTTTATTACTGAATTAAATATGATATTGATGAATGTGTATTGAATTATGTACTAAATTTCGGACAATAATTGTCCAAGGCGTTCGATGCATGTGAATATCATTAGAAGTGTTAATTGTATGTGAATGAGACTACCTAGTTGAATATTTTTATTCTCAACTGGAAAGTTGAATGCTGAATTTATGTTCGATAACCTCTGAATGAAATTGGAATTCTCAACAAAAGTTGAATGCCAGACTTAGGTTCGATGACTATGAGATTTTGATTGTGAATTATGAATATCTGCTATACATGACCTAATTATGTATTTGATGCATTTCATAAACATATGCTCAGATAAAGGCATTATGATAGGAGTAGTTAGTATGAAAGTGCTTACATGTAGAGCTTTGCTCCGTGATTACTGTTTCTACACGTAGAGCTATGCTCCGTGATTCTGTTCTGGCTGAGCCCAATGGGCCAGTATCTATATATGTATGTGATAGGCTCTCAGTCACAATAATAAAAACGAATGTGAGTCTCATGCATATAGCATTCATACATGATTGAAATTCATTAAATGATTTGTAAAGCTAAAATGTAATGATAAATTAATATGAACTATTTCGCTATATGAATTGTATGATTATATAATGATTGAATTTTGTTATATGAGTAAGCCATCGAGGATGGTTACTCAGCTGAGTTCACAAAACTCATAAAAAATTGCAACATGGCTTTCAGGGTTTAGTAAAGAAGTCCAAAGAGGCTCCGAATAAGAGTTCCAAGTCGGGATCAGTGTGCGCCTGCATATGTCTTCAATGAATTTTGTGTTTTTAATTATGTTCCACAAGAATTGTACAAAGTGTATGTTTATGATTTGGTAATGAAAATACTTTATGATTGCAAGTGTTTTGTTTTATAATGGAGTTATTACTGAAACTCTAATGAGTTCAATAATGATTGTAATTTTGGCGACTGAAATTGTTTATAAATAAGTTGGATCAAAATTGATTATTGATTTTCCATATATAGGTACGTTGTTTCAAATAATTTGCAATGAGTTTTAACCGATGATTATTTTAGCATGCCGCTTTTGCAAGCTTCATACTCGGATATCACTCAGGATGTCAGGTACATGTCGTATAAGAGTGGGGTGTTACAGATCCAATCATTCCTCTATACTTTATCTCATTCATAGCTTTACCTTCTTCATCTTTTTTAAGTTTAGTTCCAGTGTGTATGGGAGTACACATAGGGTTGGCATTCTCAAAGTATTTTTCTTGATGAGTTCCTTTGTGCATTTGTCTTGACTAATGAAGATTCCTTTTTTTGTTGTATGATTTGTAATCCAAGAAAGAATGATAATTCTCCCATCATGCTCATTTCAAACTCCCCCCACATTAATGCTGAGAATTCTTCACAGAAGGATGGATTAGTAGCACTGAATATTATGTCATCAACATAAATTTGTAATATAAGTAGATTATTCTCCTTTTTCTTAATAAAAAAGGTTTTATCGACCTTTCCTCTTTCAAAGTTGTTCTTAAGCAGAAAGTTAATTAACCTCTCATACCATGCTCGAGAAGCCTACTTTAAGACATTGAACTTTGGTGAACTTCATCACGTAATCCTGATAGTTTTCATCTTCAAAACCTAGAGATTGCTTAACAAATACTTCTTTCATCAAAGTAATCATTTAATAATGCACTTTTAACATCCATTTGGAACAACTTGAAATTTGTATAGCATGCAAAGGCAAGTAAAATTATAAAGATTCCAATCTAGCAATAGGTGTATAAGTTTCATCAAAGTCAATACCTTTCTATTGATTGTAACCTTGAGCTATAAGTCTACCTTATTTCTTACCACCTTACCATTTTCGTCAAGTTTGTTTTGAAAAAAATATCGAGTCCCAATCATTGAATTATTTTTTGGACAAGGTACTAGATTCTAGACTTTGTTTTTGTCACATTGATTTAATCGTCTTTCATTGCTGAAACCCATTTTTCGTCAATAAGGGTCTCTTCAACAGTTTTTGGTTCTATTTGTGAGATAAGAGCAACAAAGTTTTTCTTGAACAATGATCTTGTTCTTAAACTTTCAAAGGGGTCTCCCAAAATGTATTGATGTGTATCTTGACCTCTCCATTCTCTAAGTGTTTTTTGTTGCATAGGTTCCTGCTGAGATGAAGGAGCTTGCCTTATTCTAGCTTCAGAGAGACCTGCTTGATCTTGTGATTCTGAATGTGCTATAGTTAGCATCTCTTATGTATTTTTAGGAACCAGGGGTGCTCTTCATTATCTGAATCAGCTGATATTGTCGACAGTAACCATATGTATTAATTTTTCTATTTTCCTTGTTCTTTTATTATAAACTCTGAATCCTTTACTCTCATTACTATAGCCCAAAAAAATAGGTTTGTCTGACCTTGCATCAAACTTTTCAAAGTTGTCTTTTCTATTGTTTAGAATGAAACACTTGCAGCTAAAAGCTTGAAAGTAAGCAACATTTGGTTTTCTTCCTTTCCACAGCTCATAGGGGTCTTTTCAGAATAGGTCTTATAAGACATATGTTGAGTACATAACAGGCCATGGATACTGTTCTACCCAGTATCCATAAGGTAGTCACTTTCACACAGTATGGTTTTAGCCATATCAACCAAAGTTTTGTTCTTTCGCTCTACAACTCCATTTTGTTGAGGCGTCCTTAGATAAGAGAAGTTGTGAGTTATACATTGCTGCCATAAAATTCTTCAAATTGTCCATTATCAATTTCTCCCCCATGATCGCTTCAAATTAAAGTTATGTAATACCCTTTTTCTATTTGAATTTTTTTGGAAAATTTCTTTTAACACTTCAAAATCATCATCCTTATTTGATAAGAAATAAACCCATGTAAACTTTGAGTCCTAGTGGGACCGAATAAATCCATATGCACTAGTTCAAGTGGTTGGCTAGTAGACACCATATTTTTAAGAGTAAAGTTGCTTCTGATTTGTTTACCATTTAAACAAGTTTCACAAACTTGTTTGCTTTCAAATTTTAAGGTCGTTAGTCCTCTTACTAACTTGTTTTTGGACAATTTTGATGGAATACTAATACTGGATTCCCAAATCTTCTGTGCCTGATAAATGAATCCTTTTCTAAAGAGACAAAACACTTAACATTTTGTGAGGACACATCTTCTAGTTAAGCACAATATATATTCTAATTTCTAGTACCAACAAACACAATATTATCATTATGAATATCGACAATTTCATAATGAGATGCATAAAAAATTACTTTGTAACCTTTGTCACATAGTTGACTCACACTCAACAAATTATGTTTCAAACCATCAACAAAGAGAACATTATTAATTGAGGTAGAGTTAGAACTACCAATTTTACCAATTCTGATGACCTTTGCTTCAATTTTACAAAGAGAACATTATTAATGGAGGTAGAGTTAGAACTACCAATTTTACCAATTCTGATGACCTTTGCTTTAATTTTACTTGCAAGGGCAACATTACCTCTGTTTTTTCTTTCAATGTAGTTGAAGTGTAATATTTCACCTGTCACGTGTCTTAAACATCCACTATCAACTATCCATTGATTCTCTCTTATCTCTTTTTTGAAACATATCTGCAGAAAGCATTATCTCATTTTTGGTACCCAAATTTTTTGGGTCCTTTCGGATTAGTATTTTAGCCTTTCAGTCTCTAAAAATACATTTGAGATAATTTCTTTTTACTAGAGTTACAAAAATGACTAATGTGACCATGTTTACCACAGTAGAAGCACATAACATATGAGTGAGAATTTATATAATTTCTACCGTGTATTAGGTTTCTACTATTTTGATTATGGTTACTACTAGATTTGACAAAGAAATTCTTGTAAGGCCTGATATTATTGTTTTCGTAGTATCTTATTCCAACCTTATCAAAAACGCATTTACTGCTACCAAGCAATGCATCAAGGTTGTTCCTTCCATCAATGAAATTTACTAGATCTTTTTCTAGAGATAAAATATTTCCAGTATTTTTCTCTTTCTCAGGTTCTAAGATGGTGACTTTTTCTTCCAACTATCTCACCTTTTCATAATCATTTTTAAGCAACGTATTTTCCAACTTGGCTATTATTTTTTCTAGTGCTTCCAAAGACCTTTTGCTTATACTCAACTTCGGGAGACATATTCTTGGTCACCAAATTTTCATTCATTGATTCCTATAATTTAATATTCCTCTTCAGAGATGCATTATTACTCTTGGACTTCTCAACTTCTTTGAAATATTTCACTGTCAAGCTTTTGTACTAATCATACAATTTATGATATGCATTTTTCAATTCATCAACTTCAATATTAGAGTCATAATAGTATACCTCATTGTCTCCTGATTTAACCATGAAGCAGACATTGCTAACTTCCTTAGGTTCATCTTCTTCAGAACTTTCAAAATCCTTATCAGACTAAGTTGTAGTCATAGCTTGCTTTCTAAGTTTCTTGTTCTCTATTTTTTCCTTTTGAAGGAGAGGACATTCAGGTTTAGTGTGCCTAGGATTCTTGCAGTGGTAGCATATGATTTGTGTATTGCTATTATTGTTACTGCCTTTTAATAGGGTCATGTTGTTTCCAGCCTTCTTGTTTCCTTTTCTTTTCTTTGTTAACATCTTTTTGTAGAAGTGTGTGTATTTTCTGACTATAAAGTTGAATCCATCATCTCCATCCATCTACAACTCAGTGTCGCTTTCATCACTGTTTGACTCGTTAGTTGCTTTTAGTGCCATTCCTTTTCTGTTGGAGGATCCTTCATCTCGCCTAGGCTCGGTTTCATAGATCATCAGATTTTGTCATAGCCAATCGAGTGAGATAGTGTCTAGGTCCTTTGCCGTTTCTAGAATTGTCACCTTAAGTCTTCATTCCTTTGGAAGTGACTTTAAAATCTTTGTTACGAGCTCATCATTAAGATATATGTTTCTCAAATTCTTCAAGGCAGTGCTGATGTTGTTGAAGTGTCCGAAGAATTTGTCTATAGTCTCTCCTTATTTCATGTTAATAGTTTCGTATTGATGTACCAAAAGAATTATTCTATGTTTCTTTACCTCATTCGTCCCTTCAAAGGTAACTTGAAGTTTGTCCCACATTTCTTTTGCTGTACAATGTGATATCTTTTCGTATTCTTCTAGAGATAGTGCACATATTAGGTGATGTTTTGCCTTAGTGTTTAGTTGTGCATTTCTCCTATCAGCATTATTCCATACTTCTACGTTATTAGAAGTGGGAATTGTAGCTTCAACTTTAGTCGTTTGCTGTACTTCGATATCTAGAGATTGGAGATATATTGTCATTCTCTCTTTCTAGTAAGAGTAGTTGTTTCCATTAAAGAAAGGAGGCTTTGAGACATATTGTTTTTCAAGACTTCTTAGGTTGTTTTCCATGATCTATCATGTGTTATTAAACACAAAAATGTGAAACCTTGCTTTGATACTAAATGATAAAGCAAACGCACACAAGAGGGGGGTGAATTTTGTGTGACTAAAAAAATTTTGCAAATTACTTTCAGTTTAAGAAGTAACGACAGGAGCCTTTCAATAGTTAAAATAGCATAAACTTGTTATGCAATAGGATCTTGTTTAAATGAAAGGAGTCTATTAAACAAAAAGTCCTGTTAAAAGCAATTTGAAACAAAAGGCACTTGTTAAAACTAAAAGGAACCTCTTTGAAGTTGAAAACAGAAATAGCCTGTTAAAAGTGAAGGAGCCTTTTGCTGAAATAAACTCACATATAATATAATACGGAAATATAAAAGTTAAGAGAGAATAGAAGAAGGACGCAGTCGATTTATACTGATCGACTTACAATCCAAGCCTACGTTCAGTCTCCAAGTATCCAATTGAGTATTTCACTATAAAAACAAGTAGTAATTTGACGAGCCTCTCTAAGCTCACAAGTTAATATTTTTCAAAGTTCTCCAACCTTCCAAACTAGTAGTGTTTAGCTAGTCTCTACAAGCTCTCAACTGAAAATGAATTTTGATCAATATGAGCTACACTGATCTCTCTCAAAACTATTTTCATTTTTTACAGCATGAGAGATTTTACAATGATATCACTTTCAAAAGAATTGATGCTATAGCTATATTTCAAAAGTATGATTTATGTTTGCAAAAGTAGTGGCTCTTTCGTAAGTAGGCATTTCTTTCAACTAGTTGTTGCTTTACTTGCATCTTTAATCAACTGGATGGATTTAGATCTAAATAACTTTGATGTTATCTTTGCCAAAAAAATTTCAGTAATCACGTGACTTAACATACGACCTTTATAATTAGTAGAATCTTCTTGGATAAACCGTTCTTAATAAAGTAAATTCATAAAGAAGGTTCCTAAAAAAATAAATTTCTTATGATTTTATTTACGTTTAAGAATAAGCTCGTTAGTAATAAATTCATTTTAAATTTTGAAATATTATATAGTTATTATCAAAATAATTAAGAATATACCTTGAGATAACAATTTGAACACTGAAATTGATTTTAAATATCGATTAAAATTTGTTTTTGTCTGACTTTGAGTTTGAAATAAATAAATGTGATATGTATGTATTTATACATATCTAAATTTATTTATGGGTATGAATGTCTACACACTTTGATTCGATTATCGACAAGGCAATGATTGTAATTTGAACACTGAAATTGATTTTCAATATCTACTTTTCAAATATGCATTTTATTCAAGATGTATAATATATGGTGACGGGTCAATGCCTATTATTTAATGCTAGAATACTACAATTATGATTCGATAGGTCGAAACCAATTATTTAAAACATAAATATGATATCATTCAATTCGCTAGACCCATTATTCAGCGACAAAATAGAGAAAAATGCCATTCGATTTGTTAGAACCTATCATTTAATGCCTACTCCGAATAAATACAAGATGATGTTGGTACATATGAATATTGTGATTATTAAATATTATAAATTTTCTTAACTACATGCATCATAATTTCTTTTATAAAATAACTTGAAATAGTTAATAATTTCATATAAGTACATTACTAAATATAAAATATAAATAATTTTGTTTTTTATATAATCTATGATGATTTTATCTAGTTGATATATATTACTGGCTTTGTTTATTTTTCAAATGAGATCATAGAGAAAGAGTTTAGAGGAAGTATATGGGATTTGATTCGAGCTACTTTTAAACAGGTGTTATCATGGATAGTTAATTTAAAAAAAAAACAGAATTTAGAGATTTGTAAATTGTTTTTATTTACCAACAAATTGAGCCATGAAATAGTTAAAATTTTTATAATTATGAGTCATAAATTCATAAAATTGTGGTTTCCTAAGGAATTTTCTTTTTAAATCAATGACTTGACAGGTGTTGATCTTTGTATAAACAGTTTGGGCTCGAAGTGTGACGTATATAGACGGAGCTGATTCATTATTTGAAGCATCTGTTTGCAATTATTGTAAAACGATCGTGCCAAGGAGCTTCTGGGATGAGTTGGAGTTATGTAAGGCTGGGGACATTGTGGAGAAATTGTGGAGAAGCCGCCATTATAAGAGGATGGTATTGCTCTTGTCTCTCACAAAGTGGAGACTGTCTCTGCTATAGTTTTTATAAACTTACAAGTGTATATGACTATTATAATAAGGAAATAAGGATCAACACCGATCCGGTGTACTAATATGAAGATTATGTTGGTATATTTTACATTTAATCGGTTGGTTGTAGAATTCATGATATAATTAATTAAAGGTATTATTTACATTTATGTATTTTGTTAATTATATTTGATATTTTAATACTATTGATAAAATTCTTAGAATAATTAGTATGCAATTAAAATTATAATAAGATCATAATTATAAGATTAAATTTATACTTATAAATTATTCCTAAACTATTCTTATCAAAATGGGATATTGATAAAACACTAGAACTATCACATGTTATATTTCTTTCATATAAAGAAAGTATTTGATCTCAATAAATTAAAGTATGAAGATGATTAAACAAATGTGTGGTACTTATTAGAGAATAATTTCACTAAAAGTAACATGATTACGAAGATTTCAAATAAAATATTAGTTATGTGTTTGTGAATTTTCTCATTATGGTAGTTGCGTAATTGATCTTTAAACTTGAGATTACTAAAGTATCTTATATGAGAATTATTGTGTTTTGATACTACTTATGACCAATTGTATTTTGGGTAGCTCAGTCGGTAGTGCTTGGATATAGTATAAACCATATGAAACTAGTTATGTAAGTTAATAAATGATTCATTATTCTAAAGTAATCAGGGAGAATGTTCTACTATTATTGATTAATAGTAATTTAAGAACTTATCTGGCTAGAGTGAATTCAGATTTAAAAAGATATTTCGAATATCAATTAAAAATTAATTATTAATTAATAAGAGTGAATATGATGAATTTATAAGTATAGACAATAAATTCATACTTTATATCCAATTGGAACATTGAATGATGAAATTATTAAAATATACATCAAAATCATACATGGACATATTGTGCCAAATCATTTTGATATTCCTAATATATAAGTAGTTATCACATATTGCTAGATGTCAATTTTCATATATGATTATAAATTATTTAATTAAAGAATTAAAGATAACTTAAAAGAAGGTTAAGTATATTTAATCCTAATCATAATTGTACTTATAATTTATAATCATTGTTAACATATTAAGAACTTAATGGGTCATGTATACAAGAGCAGTTAAAAAGAAAATTAAGAGGGACTTAATTGTGAAGTTTAAGAAACTTCATAAATTTGATAAGTAGTAATATAGTCATATTTTCAATCTCATATTTAATGCATTTTTCTTGTTTATCTGAGTATTTTTTTATTAATTTAGGTATTTAAGTTGTTCACATTTTGTTTCTAGGTCTAGTTTACTCATTAGTTCATTCATTTTAAGCAAAAAGGAATGAATTCAGACAAGCATGGAGAAATTTTGAGTTGTTTCGATTGAGCAATAGAGTGTATGCTAGTGTCTATGGCCGTACTGGGGAGTTTAGAAGCTTGTTGAGTATTTATATAGAGCACGCATGTGTTAAGTAATAAGAAGGTCGTGTTGACAGTACATGCTCGTGTCTGTATAAGTGTTATCTCTTAAACTCAAAGAGAAACCCTACAGTGGCACAAAGCATGAGAAACAACCAAGGAAACCTTTTAGATCGGATTTTTATCAATCTAGAGTGAAGTTTTTAGAGATTTTAGGGATTTCAATCATGTCATCATTAATTTTTAAATTTCTCTTTATTTTAATTCATTATTTAGTTTCAATAAGATTCAATTACGAGTTCTTAATTATTCTTAAATTAATATTACTGGCATGTTGATTCATATATGATTTCATACAATTAAGACTGATAAATCCTTTTTATAGATAGATCTAACATAATTGAAAGCAGTTATACAAACCTAGAGAAAGGTTAATATAAATCTTTCATATAAGGATTAAACTTAATAGTAAAATTCATAAATTGATTGATGCGATTATGGGGGATTAAATTAGAAAGAGAATTTAATTAATCAACCAAGAATTCAGTATTAATAATCTTGAGAAATATATTAGCATAATTGAGGAATTTCCATGTCCAATTAGAAAGATATTAGCATCATTGAATAAAAAGTCCCAGGGGAATTCAAATTCCAAGTACTGCTATTTTATTGGTTGATTTTTTATCCTTTCACAATTTGAGTTTAGTTGATTGTGCTGACTTATCTTTAGTTTATTTTCTTTTATTTTAAATTTGACTGATTAATATTACCTCAATTTTAAGATAAATAATAGAAAAAGAGTTATTATTAGTACTCATAGTTCATATGGGATTGACCTATATTCGCCAATGTTAGATACAATTATACCATACACGTGTAATCAGACATGAGATATTTGATTTTATGAAAATTAAATTAGAATTATAATTAGACTTAAAATTTAATTATAATTAGGAAGTTTAATTTTAATAAGAAAGGAACTCTTCTATCTTTCTCTATAAATAGGAGGAAGGCATAAAGGAGCACTTCGACATGTTCTTCTCAAGTGTTAAGTTATTTTTCTCTACTCTGTGGAAACATTTAGATGCTAGACATTTGGACAACTTGTGGTTGACAGTTTAAGAAGAAACTTTTATGCAAAAATCTAAATCAAGTACATTTTAACCATTTCATTTATGATTCATATTTTTCAAGTTATTCAATTAAAGCGATCCAATTGAGTGATTATAAAATTTTTTTCAATGCGCTCATGATTGTATCATGATTAATTTCCTATTAGTGGTATCAGAACCTCCTTTAATTGTTTAAATTGATTAAAGTTGCTTGATTGTTTTTTATTTGATAAAATTAAGGTTAAGAGTTAGACATTTTGAGTTTCGGAATAAATTTCTAAAATCATCAAATTGGGTTTTATTTAGTGAAAATTGAATTGATTTGAAATTGTTGTGAAGTAAGGACAAGTTAAATAGTCTTGAAGAACATGAATCAATCTCAATATGACTAGTACACTCATTAAAAACAATATAATAAGCAATAAGTATATCATTATAATTATCACATAAGAGAGGAGTTGTAAAAGAATACAAAATACATTTTCTTAAAATAATTAATGTAGCCATAAGAGCTCAGAGGAAGTGTCAGTAAGAGCTCAATATTTTACTAACATTTTAAATCAAGAGATAACTATTTGTTTCTTACTATGCCATGGAATAAGAGATATGCTGTAACACCTTCTATATGAAACCTACAACAACCCACGTATATGGCAACCAAATTCCTGTACAAATAGTCATGGCATACATTTCTATTCATTTATATGGACTCTCATAACACATCTTTTTGTTCAATGTTATACATATACATATTACAAAATTTCACATCCTTTAACGTCATCATTTAAAATTAGCATTACATCTTTATGTTTACATGATAATCTAAAAAGAAAACATACAATTTCCTTTACTCTTTTACATGTACAATCATCTTAAATCAAAACACATTCTAACAGTACTTTTACTCCTAATTGTTGGCTTTGGTCCTTGCAAATATCCCTATAGCTCCCTCCTATAACCTGGACCTACAAGGATTAACCCCTGTGCTAAGCTTGAAAGTTTAGTAGGGACAACACTTAGTTTGGATGACCACTTATGGCAATCATTCTCTAAGCACGCACATTGAGAAATATCATAACTTATATACCATAAATTCACATTCATGAACCAAACATTGATATTCAATGCTCATGTAAACAATGATGGCATACTTAAGAAAAGTTCACAATCTAAATATGCTTCAATAGAATATCTGTATACCAAAAATACATATTTGTAAGCCAAGCATTGATATTCAACGCTCATTGATACAAATTATCAATATAATTACACATCATTACAATTTCATTATTACAATCAATACAAATGCTCATCAATACCAATTTTCATGTTGTCATGTTTTATTTCTTAATTATGTCTGTTAAGTTTCCTTTCTGTGTTAAGCCTGTACATTTTCTATGGGTGTGGATAACGGGTGTTGCGGATATCTGAAGATATCAAACTGTGGACACTTAAAATTATCAAACTGTGGATACTCGAAAGTATCAAACTGTGGATACCTGAAGGCATCAAACTTTATAGACATTATAGTCTCAAATCAAGACACTGTTGGTGTCAAACTGTAGCACCTACACTATAACCCTATAGGCATGCCTATCTATCCACCACCAAGATAATATAGCAGACACTGTAGCCTTTACTTTAACCATTTGCCAATTTTACAATTCATATATTGACAAATCATATGATACACATTTCAACTCATAAAATATGTATTTGCGTTCATACATGCAAGTCATAACTTACCATCATTAGAAGGGTATCAAAATCATACTTGTATATCATAATATACACATATGAGTAATACATATGCATACAAATCATCTATGTACATGTAAATTTTCTTTAGTATGCATTATGCTCAGTCTTAAATTCTAATGTTCAATCACCCAATACAAATAAGGTAAGTCCTATTTCATTTATTTCTATATGTTTGAAAATTTTCATACACATTCAAAAAGGTTCAGATATGATTCAGTAAAAATAAAAAATTGCAACAAACTCCAAGTAGTGCAATTTGGGCTAAGCCCACGATGGTCTAAAAATAGGTAAACAATTAGTCCAGAAGCAAATCACATAACGAACTCTAGTTGTTCCTTAATATGCATATACAAAGTGCTTAAATTAGGTTTTGAAGTCTTCTAGAAATTTGTATACGTCTCTAGTTTCCATAGAATGAACAATCAGAACATTTAAACTTCCCAATAATGAGATATAAACTAAATATCACATTATATTCCAAAACAAGGGCAGTATCAGGTCTCCATTTTCAATCCCAATTTCTAGTGTCATAAAGCTAGAATTAAGTCAAAGTCTTTTATCGAGAGTTTTATTTCTATGTCTCAGGCTTCATATGTAAATAAAATCACCCAATTTAAAGGTCTTTAGGATAAGTTATCACTCAAACAATGTGGCTAGTTCAAACGAACCTAAGACATAATTCCACTTCACGATACTCTCTTATCATATACAACCATTTCCATACAAAGTAACACCAAAATCATCCCAGAAACCATTCCATATCCAAATGAATCTTTGTATCCATTCAAATATACACACTAATAGGAATTAAACTAAGTGTAGTCTCAAACCTTAAAATTGGAAAAGCAATTCTTCTAATGCTTTTCCTTCCCTTCCTCTTTGGCTTTGTTTGAATCACTAAGTGAAAAATGATGGGATGAAGAAGGTGAAATAGAGAGGAGAAAAATCTGAAGTTAAAATACCAAGTGTCGTCCATCTCCCCTCTCCATATGCCTCTTAATTCATTTTCACACATGTTTCAATCCTATTGGACCATATGTTACAATCCTATTAGACTACATGTTACAACCCTATTAGACCACACGGTACAATTCTATTGGACTATGTGTTACAGTTTTATTAGACTATGTGTTAAAATTCTACTGAATCATTTGTTACAATTCTATTGGACACATATGCTTTACTATTATTAGTCAAATATGCCTTAATCTAATTGGTCCATATGTTATCTTTAGAAAATTTGCATATTGGTCTTTCTTCTTCCTTTAATTCAAACATTGGCCTATAATCTTATCAATTAGTTTCATTCCCTTATGTCTTAATTTTTTAATTTCATAAATTTCATGCAATTTGGTTAATTATTCAGGGATTTATACCCAAAACACTACAGGCTGTTTGAAAATAGGGACAACAACCCAAACTCAACTTCAAGCCAGAATTCAAAAATCTTAAACGCATAATCAAATTTTAGTTCCTTCATCAAAGTTTTATATCTATATCCCTAGTTTAACCTCAAATTATAATTATCCAATTTTGAGGTCTACAGGCCAAGATATGCCAAATTACAAAAGTCTATTTAGTGAAATCTACCCATTCAGCGCGGTACAGATCCCAAATCAACTAACTTTGGTCTTATCATGCAAAAGCAACAGAAAAATATTTTCAAAATTTAACCAACAACTTCTCATAAGTAAATAGGATACTTAATGTACCAATTCCTCTCACATCATGTTTATAATCTAAGAAAAAATATCAAAATTTTCTATATATATTTCACGTCTAAGTATGTATATCCATGCCGAAATGAACAAATTATCCATTTACCCATATCTTTTACATTAAGTACCATTATGTCTCTTACTATACTTAGATATACTTAATTCCTTATATTCACTTCTTAATAAACCCTAGACATGCTATAATACTTCAAGGTATATGTTGAGGCCTTACATATGCCATGAAATAACCAATAACATAAGTAAACTAGTGATCAATTGGATCTCCAATCCAATTAGTAATAGAATAAACTCGTAACTTTAATATAGATGAATAAGAGAAGTGAAGACTATGAAAGAGACTACCTCTAATGTACCAAAGAATATGAAAAATAGTAGAGAACTGAGTGGTCTTAGTTACTGACATAAATAAACTAATGATGCAAATAAAATAAGTAGTATTTGGATATAAGATAACTTAGTATATAAGAGTGACAACTAATTAGCAATAAAGAATATTGTCATTAAGGATAATCTCATCAGTAGCAAAAAGATGAAAATTGGGTTCATGTGGAATGCTAGTAGTCTTAGTGTCAATAATAATAGTATAAGAGAGAAAATCAATGGAATATTTTTTTGTGATAGATAATAGTCAAATTCATTGTATACAAAATCATGATCTAAAAGATAACTCAGATTACTCAAATGCTTCTTCCTAAACTATTGATCTAAATTTATTTGAGAAGGGAGATACCTTGTGTTTTATCACCAATAATTATCTTATAATTAATATAATGGAGAAGATTAAGCTATTTTATGGACGAATAATGCATGATTACAAAAGCTAGATTGAAAACTAGGAAGACTAATGGTGGAACTCAAATTTGCAAATTAGGATTGATATCTTGTTTTATTCCATATAAGGCTTTAAGAAGATGATAAACCTTATTGGGTAGATGATCGTAGTTAGGTTAGAGATTACATTGATATTTCTTATATAAGATCACCATTAAGGAAGGTATCCTGGACATCCTTTTGAAATAGTAGCCCACAATTGCTAACAAAAATTACAAATATACTAAAAATTGAGGTTAAATGACCTACATGGAAAAAACATGTCCTTATAACTAATGCCTAATTGAATCTGGCTACAAGTTAAGCATAGTTAATCTATTTAGCTATCACCTATTATAAGAAATCTCTTTATTTAAACTTAGAATGTTTATTCTCCTAGTGCAAAAGTTATACTTCACCTCTTAGTCCTTCATACAATCTTTAACATTGAATCTATGATAATCATGCATAAAACTAACAATTAAGATCAAAGAGAATAAAGTCAACAAAATAATAACAATTCATAAATTAATAAATGAAGTATCCATAAAAAAATTGCATCCTAAAACCTAAATGGGAATTTAGCTACTAAGCATCATAAAAATGACTAAAACGAAGTAATCTTAACGTAAATGAAAGAAGGGAAGAAAGAACTAGAAGAGTTATCCCTATTCTTCTCCAATCTTGCTCTAAATCCCTCTTTAATACGAAGAAACCCTAAAACTAATAAATCAATAGTAAAGGAGGTTATCACTAAGCTTTATAGTCTACTTTAGAGAACCCTAATAATAATATAAGCTAGGATTGAGCAAAAGAGTACTAAGTTTATTGAAATTATGCTTCTTCTTTCCTCAAATTACATGTCACATGATTGGCGTTGGATTAGTTTCCATATCAATACTGGTTAGCTTCTAGAACTTGTAACTTTGAAATTTTCCATTAAAATAGGTTCAACATAAAATCATGTTAAACCTATGTTCGATAATGATTAACAATGCTTACCAGAGAACTAAATACAAGTGTGAAACATGTTGGTATGTTATGGAACACAGGTCAAAGACAGTCCTATATAGGTACCTTATTTTTTTATGTTGCTCACTACTCCTTAAACACATTGGGATGTTCTTCAACATGAGCCAATATGGAGCTATGCTGTTATTATGTCACTTAATTATCTAATTATCTCAACTTTTAATATCTTTGAGCTAGAGCTAATCTTAGACATTTTCTACAAATTTATTATCCATCAAATCATAGATGCATTCTATAAATTTGTTGTCCATCATATTAACTTTTCATTTACTATAGTATCTTCTTGATCAGAAAACTATATAAAATAATACACTCTCATTTGTGATTTTGCCTTAAATATTCACCTACATGACAATGAACCAAATATATGAAAACAACATATAATTCTAAATAAAACATATTATAAAGTGCTAAATTGTAAAATAATCTAGAACTAATAAACATGCAACATAGACTTATTAATATCATACTTTTAGGTAAATCTTTTAGTAAAAAATTAGGCTTTTCATCACTCAACTAATCCAACAATTCGAGTCTTAATTCTATAGATCCATTTGCAACTAATAAAAAATGTATAAAGGTAAATTATCCATGTCCCAAGTATGTACTAGTAAGCCTATGTAATTCTTTTATAATTACCTTCTACCAAAGAGGGTCAAAAATTGCCTCATGATAAGTATAAGATTTATAAAGACATTAGACAAGTAAAAATGAAAATCTTTAAGACAAATAAAAGGGTGACTTAAATGTTTAGTATGGCAAGGAAAAAATTAAGGAGTAGAGGTTATAATGAGTGAGTGGAGGAAGAAGGATTATTTAGAGGAGGTGATGGATCCACAACTGGCAGAGATACAAGGCACTGGTCTTTAAAACATTCTTTAGGGTATATTTTGAGAAGTGTTTGAGTCAAATTTTCATTAAGAAAAATAAGTTTGATAATTAAAGATGTTAAAAACATGATTTTAGGTTCGTTGGTCACTGAACATATGTTAATGGTTGACCAATGCATATTAAAGTTGTCAAAAAAGTGTATCAAAATGTTTTAATAATATTGGTTAATTCATTAGTCAATTTATGTGCTACAGTGGTCAACCAATGCCTAATGGGATGCACATTGGTTAACTAATATACTATAGTGGTTGACTAATGTTTACAATGGCTACTTTCTTAATTAATGCCTATTAATTGACCAATATGAAACAATGGTTGAAAAATGTACTATAACTACCAATTAGAAATGGATACTTGTTGTTTCTGATAATTACAATGAGTCCTAAAGGCTATAAATTCATGGTTTTTAATTAGATGACATGAAAAAACATTTGGGTGTTCTATAAACAAAAGGATTTTTCAAAGATTTTATAAGCATCCATTATTGCATTGTAAAGTGTGTAAGCCTTTATGTTACCAAAATGAGCAAGCAAGGATTTTCTTAGTTGTAAATTTCATTTTTGAAATGGAGTTACTTTTTACCATAAAGGAAGAATGTGATAACAGTTACTCTTTACCAAAAACACTAATAAGTTTGATCATAATACGGTTTATCTTCACCTTATTGAAAGAATAGTCTTAATGGAATTTTAAGAAGTGTCTTGAAGAGAAAATGAAGGAAAGAATTGTTTTCTAAACCATTATAAAAATGATTTACTTGTCTTCTTTCCATACTTTTTAAGTTACTATTTTTTCATTAAATTATATTTTATTATCTCTTTAGTTACTATTTTTTCATTAAATTATATTTTATTATCTCTTTATATTATCATATATTGATTTTTGTTAAATTATATCCATCAAATAGAAAATAGTTGGTTAAATTCATCGACAACTAATTCACCCCTAGGTTTCATTAAGGAGTAACATATGGTATCAACGTCGATCTCATTATTATTATTTCAAACAAAATTTTAGAGAAAATATCATAGTTTCATTTTTAGGTGTATCGTCATCTAATCGAGAGGAACAAAATATTAGTAAAGTCCTTTTTTTAATGGTAGTGATTATCCTTTTTAGAAAACTAGAATAATGTTCATTTCTATAGTTAAAATTATTAATTTATGGAAATTTGTACCTAATGGTCCATTCATTCTTATGAAATTTATGGACAATAAAAAGGTTCCCAAACTAAAGAAAGAATGGAATCCTTAAGATAAGAGATTTATATTTTTAAATAGAAAAGCCATTCATATATTATTTTATGCACTATGTAGGAATGAATTCAATATATTATCCATGTGAGAAATTATTCATGAACTTTTACAAAAACATGAGGGAATTAATATGAGATCTCACATCTGTTGGAGAGGAGAACGAAGTATGCTGTATAACAGTATAGATACCTTTCCCCCATAGACGCGTTTTTCTAGGGGTAGGGAGAGTAAAACTGTGAGAGCTTGGCTGGGCCAAGGCCCAAAGCGGCCAATATCTGTGGGCGGGTGATCTAGGGCTGTTACAAATGGTATCAGAGCTAGTACCCAGACGGATATGTCAGTGAGAATGTTGAGCTCTAAAGGGGGGTGGATTGTGAGATTCCCATATCAGTTGGAAAGGAGAACAAATTATGGCTTATAAAGGTATAGATACCTCTCCCTCAAAGACCCGTTTTCTCGGGGTGGGAAGAGCAAAACTGTGAGGGCTTAGCTAGGCCAAGGCCCAAAGCGGACAATATCTATGGATGGGTGGTATAGGGCTATTACAAATGGTATCAGAGCCAGTACCCGAATCGGTATGTCAGCAAGAATGCTGAGCCCTAAAGGGGGTGGATTGTGAGATTCCCATATCGGTTAGAGAGGAGAACAAAGTACGCCTTATAAGGGTATGGATACCTCTCCCTTAAAGACGCGTTTTCCCGGGAGTGGGAAGAGCAAAATTGTGAGGGCTTGGCTAGGCCAAGGTCCAAAGCGGACAATATTTATGGGCGAGGGATCTAGGGCTGTTACAATTATTCAAGTTAAAGTGAGTAAATTAAGCATGTTAACCCATCAATATGATTATTATAAATGAATTATGATGAGAGCATATTTAACATGTATACAAGATTTATTGATGTTATTAATACTCTAAAAGGTCTAAGAAAGAAACAATTTTTAAACTGGTGAGAAAGTAGTTTAGGCCACTTCTAAACATATAGAAAGCCAAGGTGATAGCTATCCAATAAGCCAAGGAATTAACAATGCTACCACTGTAAGAGCTTATTGGATCTCTCATTACCTACATAATGAGGCTTAAAGAGATGCAAGACAATAACTACAAGGAAAAAGAACCTAGCATTCAAAGCCTTAAAGAAGGAATCAAGTGAGGAACAAGAGACTTCTTCAAATGGAAGTGATAATGAAAACATCGTTCTTATCATTAATAAATTCAAGAAATTTTTAAGAAAAAGAACTTTTCATTAAAAAAAGACTTCAAAGAAGGTAAGATATATTTAAAGTACAAATCTTTTATCATTTTTTAACTTGAAAGTAGGAAACTAGCTATGTAAAATTACAATGTCCTCTCCTTAAAGGCAATGAAAGAATTGATAAAAAGGAGAATATTTGTAATAAGAAGAAGAATGATCTTAAAGCATCAACTTGGTATAACACAACTGACCCTAAAAGTGAAAATCTGGAAAGAGAAATATGTCATACGTGCTTCATTTCATTTGATGATAGTGAGTTTGACACGACCCACCTTATGGACCGTGTTGGCACTAGGGAATGGGTAGGTTTAATGCCACCAAAACCCGTAGTAAGCCTACCTTTTCTATGTTCTAGTGAAA